>WMHX01000077.1:222037-396951 GCA_013420875.1 Thelonectria rubi
CCCCCCCCCCCCCCCCCCCCCCTAACTGCCGATAGTTCGTGATGCGCGTCTGCGTGAGCGGAGAGTGCGGCGAGTGCCGTGCGGCCCGTCGTTAGGCTACACACCAGCCCAGGCGGCTCTAGTTAGCGGTTGCGGAGGACCTGCTCCGGTCGGTCTGGACAAGGCTACGCCAACCATGTGTTTGCCAGATGGCATCCTATTTCGGACCTTCTCGCTTCAGGATAGACATCAATACCTTGTGACTTGCCCAGAAAGGCCAGCTCCAGTCCTCCAGGAGCCACTCGCGTCCAGTCTCGACCATTCGCCGGTGCCCCATCTAGCGGCTAAGAGGACCGCCGTGTTGCCCTCACTGTCTCAGTGGTAAGGGTTCACCCCGTTGGTAGAGACATTGCGCCATTTGCCTCTAGCCTTTGTAGGCCGATTCCAAGAATGGCGTTTTGCCAAGTTCTGTCCATGTTCGAGATGGAGATGCACTCCGGTCCAACGAAACAACCGCTTGAAGACGTCAATGTTACCACTGGCAGCCGCTGGCTGGGGCAAAGCAGGGGTCGGCTACCAGCATCAAACAGGCACGTTCCTCGGTAGGAATTTGACAGTGTCCAAATGCCCCTGGATACGGTCCTCGACAGGGGGTAGTGAACTGATTACGGTCTGTCTCTGTGATATTCATCTCTGCACCGGCGCCGATGAGGAGCGTCCATGCCAGAAGCCTCGATCAGGCCATCGGGGTCATCCGATCTGGCTGATCGATCACTCTTGACCCGATTGCGGTTGATCTTCTTGAGCCCCTTGATCGGTGCTTCAAGGACTTCGGTACGCCCATACCGCGCAGCCAGGATGAAGCACATCTTGCTGGAGTTGTTATATGGTCGATCGATGCCCCTGTCCTGATCAGTCCCCTAATAGTGTAAATATATACCTTATCTGCTAGCCGAGAACGAGGCGGTGGAATTCCTCAAAAGGCATTTCTCGTTCGCGACACGTTTCTGGGCTATTTGCCAAGATTCCTTCTCGGCGCTCCCCATCTTCCGCCAAGGCTCTGGGCCAGCTGCCTTAAGGTGCATCAGTACCTTCTCTCGATCTATTAGCCCAGCTGCCCACATGCAATGGATTGGTTCTGTCCTCGGTCGTCTCCTTCATGTAGGATGACGCCGCCTTCGACCAGCTTCCTCACGCAAACCAAGCTCGCTTCTCTAGCCTCTCTCGTCTCTCCCACCCATCGATTACGAGTCTACGACTATCTCACTAAGTCTCCAAGCCGCCTTGCCCTAACCCAGCTCGATTACCGCACGATGTAGGGGAGTCATGTTCCGTAGGCCTTTTGCATCGACATTAGCGCCTTTCCACTTCATGGTCGATATCAAGGCCTGGTCCCGAGAGGATCCGGGGCACTCGGGGGTCGATTGCGGGATCCGTTCAAGTGTCGCCGGGGAGGACATCAACTTGACAATATTGAATATAGCAACGTGATTCTTGTCGGGCATTTTAATAAGCAACTTCTCCTTCAACATGCAAATTCTGATGGGCGGCGCTTGCATGATGTTGAATATCGCCTGCTGGAAGTACCGACCTCGGAATAATTGATGGCGGCCAACCATGCTACGCAATAGATGTAATCATGTAAAGAAGCGGATACTCATCGTCACATTCTCAAACGAAACGGGATGGAGGCAAGGGTATTGTAAGTTCATAACCAAAACTATATACATGGAATACATCTACTAGTACATAATAAACCATTACAACCATCTACCTAGAAAGAGGACCCTCCACTATCGGGAGTCCTATGAGTCTGATGCACCTGCGGAATGGGCTTCATCTCTATCGAGTTCTCGTCGCTAAACGTGCTCAGCCGCTCGTGCGTCACCCTCACCTCGTCCCGCTTGGTGATGCCCGTCAGGCTCCCCGACTGCTTCGTCGCGGTGCTGTCCGAGTCCTGCAGCGCCTCCTGCGACTCGCGCCAACCCGCGCTCGACATGATGACCACCGACGTGCGGCCGTACTTTGAGTTGTTGCCGTATCGCTGCTTGTTCCGCCTCGTGTCGTTGCCGGCTTGCGTGCCCGCGGTGCCTGTCTCGAGGCCGTTGGTTTGCGATCGGTTTCGGATGTAGCTTCGTTGGCTGGACTTGAGCTCGCGGTAGAGCATTCTCCTATTTTTGTGTTAGATGCTTGGGGAAATCCGAAGGGGCGGTTCGAGTACGTACAAGACTGGAATGCACACGGCCATGATGGACGCTGCCGGCTCCGTCAGAGTCCAAATGGTCAGATCGACGCGGTCGTAGGTGATGTCTGTGCTCGTCATGTTGACCACTAGCACTGCCTTTATAATGGCAGTTACTCCGGCACTATGATTGTCAGCCATCTGCTCCCGGATGGTTTCTCTGCTTCGCTTACATGGCACCCAGGCTCATTGCCACGGCGACTCCGAGCCTCTCCCGTCGACGCATCGACATTCCCATAATGATAGGCCAGGGAAGGAAGGCCAAGATGAAATCCAGAGCGGCCGAATAGTCTGCGGAAGCGTTAGTCATGACCAACCCCAGGCTTGACTCTCCAACTCACAGGCAGCAAAGAGCTGGTATTGAACCAGCCGCGTCGTGTCCCAGCAGGTTCCCGGCACCGTCTTATCCCACACCCTCCTCAGGGGAGTGCACTTGGCGAAGCCAAAGATCCAGACCAGGTTCATGGAGACGTTGATGGTGACGATGACGACGATGAGGAACCACTTCATCCATTTCTTCGTCGTGATGCGATGCAGGGTAATGGCGAAGGATGTTTTGCTCGTCGTCGTCGCCAGGATGCCAAAGGTCGCCACGAGAATCGTGTTGAGGTTGATGATCTTGAGGTTATCTTCGCTGATGGTCGATTTGTGACGGCCAAAGCCCAGAGACACGAGGTACGAGTTGATGGACACGGCAATGGCCAACGAGGCCTACAACGTTGAATCGTCAGGGTGAGCAATCAGAGTTGGGATTCGGCCCGAACGTACCCAAGAAGCGATCAACAGGTGATCATCCCACCACAGACCTCTCCCCCGCCAGAGCTTGCAGTAGACTCTCAGAGACAATAGCACCGCGGCGGCGGCACACAGCGACCAGCAGGCGGCGAGCAGCCGAGTGCCTCTATCGTCGACCATGGCGAGAAATCAATGCACGCGCCGAGTGCAGTTACCGTCTGGACGGTTTGCGATCCCTGGAAGCAGCGGGTTTCATCCCCGGCATTCTGCCCCCCCCCTCTCAGTATATATATGCCGCGGCACTTGGCCATCGCCTGCAATTTTGCGTACGAGGCAAGGGGGGGGGGCGTCGCAGGAAACTACTCGGGACCGGTGGCACCATGAACAGCAGATTCCTTGGCAAAGGCCGGCTTTCTTTTTGCTGCGTGCTACGTGAACGGGACACTTAGAGAGGGATGGTGTAATATATTCCTGCATAAAGGCATCGCGTCCACCAGCGATGTGACGCTCGCTTAGGCTGTGGTGCTCGGCCGCCATCCTGTTCCAGTTTTCGCGGAATCGGACCGGGAGCGCGGAAGCGGTCAGTCGAGTTTCCACCTGCGAGGTTGAGATGGTGTAAGTTGTGTGGCACTGTGGATTTGGTTTGCTAGGGGCCGAGGGCCTTGCCGGACGTTTGAGCAGGGCTCCCGCTTCCCGCGTCTTCCGCCGATTTATCTGTGGCTTGATTCCGTAGTGAAACGATAAACTCAAAGGTGCGCCGGCCAACATAACAGCAGCAACAGGCATATGCGGTGCCGCCGCTAATCTGGCTCTGCAGTGTCCAGGGGCAGACGAACTACTGAGGGGGACTATCCGCTCGACTTTGACCAAGCACTTCGCTTGGCCCAGCCGAGCTTTTTCCGCTGCCGGGATGCCCCTTACATGAAGCTGCAGCGACAGCCACGTGTTGCATTAGATGATCGTTCGTGATCAGCAGAGGGAGCGTTCGTTCCGACAGACCGGATGAACATGCCCCTTTTTGTCCTGAACATGGCATTCTTCCCGACAAGCTGGGAAACACACCACCAGACAGGGCCAGAACCGGGCCGTTGTTGGTTCCCTCAGTTTGGGTGCTTGCGCGCGAGGCGGGCGGAGAATTAGCCCAGAAGCTGGTGTCGACCGGGGAGCCGGGACGCGCAGGGTATCCGTGCCGGGGAGCGATGTGGGATTATCGACGGATGCTTCTTCGTAATCTTGGTATAGTCTGGCCGTTGGTTGAGTCTAGTAATAATAGCCTAATAGCCAACTGGACCATCGTCAAGGTGATATTCGGGTCGGCCAACTCGCAGCGCTTGGGGAAGTCAGCGACCAACAACACAATCTTTTCCCAAATCAGGCAAGAAACTCTGGCAAACGTGCGGTCCGTCCTGAAGCTTCTCGGGAGACTCGATCAAAGGCGGAACTCGTGGCCGGAGTCCGTGTGGGCTCGCCCATCTCCGGGCCCCGATGCTAACCAAAGCTGGGAGCGACTGTCCAGGGCAGAGAGACTGGGGATGAGTCGAGGGCCGTTTTCGTGTCACCGAGTTTGAAATTGAGGCGGGCAGTATAGACAAGGCAGGGCAGGGTTGACTCCTGCAGAGATATCAATAAACGTCTCTCGAGCCAGCTGGAGGCCCCAGGGAGGGAAACATCACGTCAAGCAGATACACGCCAGCTGATTTAATCAAAATCTCACGACTCCGAGAAAATCATGTGGGGGAGCTGAAGCGTGCGGTAAAAGACGATCTCGTCGTGATCGACCAGGGATGGGCATTGAGACTCCGGTGATGGCCAGGCCGCCCAGTTTTACGGGCGGTGCACAGGGGGGATGATGCTCCGTACGCGGATTCCTTCCAAGTTCTAGAGGATTACGACGAGGCAATTTCCTGTAGCTTTTCTCGAAACAGTCTTAAAGCTGCATGGCATCGTCCAGCCTTCCCACGACCAATCCCATCATCCTCCCTCCCTCCCTCCCGAGCCCTGCGTGCAGAAGCCATCCCTCCCAATTGGACTTCACAATGCCCTCGCCCACGTTAAAGTTTCTCCTGGCGGCTCTCTCGAGCCTGTCCCTGAGCGAGGCCCGCGGTCCCGGCCGCCATCGCGACCGGCCTCACTGGCGGTGGCGTCACGATGCGTCCCCCTCGGCCGACGTGGCCAACGGCACATACGTCGGCGTGCGCAGCGACGCCTACGACCAGGACTTCTTCCTCGGCATGCCCTACGCGAAGCCTCCCACGGGCTCGCGCCGCTTTGCCGCCCCCGAGGCTCTGGACGAGGCCTTTGACGAGCCTCGCTCGGCGGCCGAGTACGGCAACGTGTGCATCGGCTACGGCTCTGATGCCACGGCCCTGGCTGCCTTGGGCCTCACTGCTTCTGAGGATTGCTTGACCATCAACGTCGTCCGCCCCGCGGGGACGACGGAAGGAGACGACCTCCCTGTCGCCGTCTGGGTGCATGGTGGTGTAAGTCTACGTTCCAAGCATCACCATGGTCCGATTCTAACTTTCACAGAGCTACGTCAACGGCGGCTCGCCCGACCCCAGATACAACCTCAGCTACATCGTCGACCAGTCCGTCAAGGAGAACAAACCCATGGTCGCCGCCTCGATCAACTATCGCATGTCGTACTGGGGCTTCCTCTTCAGCCAGGAGATGCAGGATGCCGGCGCCGGCAACATTGGCTTCCGCGACCAGCGCATGGCCCTGCGCTGGATCCAGGACAACATTGCCGCCTTCGGGGGCAGCCCCAAGCAAGTCACCATCTGGGGCGAGTCGGCCGGCGCCCGCTCCCTGGGCATGCAGCTCGTCGCCTACGACGGGAACCACGGCGGCCTCTTCCGCAGCGCCATCCTCGAGAGCGGCAGCTCCGTGGCCAAGTTTGTCACAGCCTCGTCGTGGCAGTCGTACTTTGACGCGCTGCTCGCAAAGGTCGGCTGCGACGCCGCTGAGGATGCCCTCACGTGCCTGCGAGCACTGCCCTGGACCACGCTCAACAAGGTCTGGAACGGCACCGACGCCCTGAGCGTGTCGTCGCCGACGCTGAGCGCCGTTGTCGACGGCGACTTCATGACGGCGCAGGGCTCCAAGCTGCTCAAGGAGGGCAAGTTTGCCAAGGTGCCGCTGCTGCTCGGCAACAACTTCGACGAGGGCACCGGCTACGCCAAGCAGGGCATCAACACTACGGCGCAGTTCCAGTCGTACCTGAGCGGCCTCGGCTTCGACAGCAGCCAGGTGGCCAGCCTGACCTCCCTGTACCCGGACACGCCCTCGCTCGGGATCCCGGCGTCCTACACCGGCCGTCCCGCCGCCTACCCCTACGGCTCGCAGTTCAAGCGCGTGTCGGCCTTTGCGGGCGACTACCAGCAGCACAGCGGGCGGCGGCTCATGGCCAAGTCGTTTGCGTCGGCGGGCCTGGCCGTCTACTCGTACATGTGGAACGTCTACGTCAACGGCGTGGCCAACATCTACGGCGCCACGCACTTCCAGGAGGTGGCCTTTGTCTTCGACAACGTCGAGGGCAAGGGATACACGGCCAACCCGTTCGAGGGCAAGCCGCAGACGTACGTGCAGCTGGCTGACCTCATGAGTCGCATGTGGGTGTCGTTTGTGTACAGCTCCAACCCCAACAAGGTCGTCCACAGCCCTTGTAGTGGCGGTGTTGCTTGGCCGCAGTACAAGCTGTCGGCCCCCAACAACTTGGTCTTTGACGTGAACCGCACCGACTTGCGATACGTGGCCAAGGACAACTACAGGGCCACGGAGATTACCTATCTCTTGGACCATGTTTTTGCTTAGGCTGGATGAGTAAAATGAACAAAAAAGTAGACTGGTTCTCCTTCTTGCTTCGCTTCTTTCTGTCGTTTTTGATGTTGCTACTTTGACATTCATATTAGACTTATTATATAGACCTTCTCCGATATAGTTTTAATAAATCACACTAGTCTACGCATTTGGTCTGTTTCAAGTCGCTGAATAAAGTTATTTAAGCTATAAGAATTATTTCCATCTCTTATCAAGTCGATAGATGCTGACCATCTGCTGGTTGCGACCATTTCAGCGTAGTGCTACGCCGAGTGGCGAGTACGAGGCTCGTTTGGGGTTGAAAGCATGCCCATCGCCCATTCTCGCGCATAGGATAGCAGTGTAAGTGTCATAAGTACGACGGATTGTCAAAGGTGCATGCAACGATTCCTCTCTGGTCATGGTTGCTGTTGGACCTAAGAAAACTTGTTTACTGCTGATGCCCGTCTTCATGACATCACGGTGATTTTTGCAATGATTTCTATTATATAGTCTCAACATGGTCACTCATGTCAATTAAACCAGGCCTGAGTGCTGGTTCAATCTCAACCATGGCTTCCCCAATCTCTGCACCCGTCAATATCAACCGCCGCCGCTATTCCGTCCTCTCAGACTTCCTCCCCGAGAGCCTGCATCTCCCTCCATCATTCATTTCCACCGCCCACGACGCCGAAGAAATCTTGACCAGAGACATCGAAGATTGCTCCTCGGAAGACGAACGCGACGACGCGGAATCACAGCCTCGAGAAGATGACGCCCAGCCAGGACACGTTCTCGCCACCGACGTGCAGCTCGCATTCCATCCCAACGGAGTCGCCTACGGCTGCGGCTACTCGACCATTGCCCTCCCCGGCGTCGACCTCCCGGGGCATAACCCGCACGATGTCGACGAGTCGCTGCAGGAGGAAGTCAGTCTTTTACGCGACAACGACTTGCTTCCGCCCAAGCATCGGCCGACGGGGTGGAGGGCTACCTTTGTGGCACGTCTGTATCGACACCTCTTCAGCACCCGCATCAAAGATCACCAAGGCGCGATCCTCTCTCCTCCAGAGCCCGGCGAGAGGAGACCGCTATTGCGACACGTCAGCGCCGAATTCGACTATGGACTGCCGACGCCGTCTCCCGACGAGGTGCACAAACGGTGGGAGGAAGCCGTGGCTACGCATCACATCCAGACGACATGGCAGCGCGAGGCAAAGACGCTCGTGAAATACGCGGCTCCCCTCATTGCCACGTTTCTGCTGCACTACTCGGTGACGGTCGGCAGCGTGCTGACGGTCGGTCGACTTGGCATGGACGAGTTGGCCGCCGTCAATCGTAAGTGCCCAGTTCCAACGTGCTCCTCCTCCCTAACAGCAACACTCCAGTGGCCACCATGACGGCCAGCATCACGTACTACGTCCCCGTGCAAGGCCTCGCCACCTGCCTCGACACGCTCTGCGCGCAGGCCTACGGCTCCGGCCACAAGCACCTGGTCGGCCTCCAGGCGCAGCGCATGACGTGGCTCCTCTGGCTCCTGATGCCCCCCGTCGCCGCGCTCTGGTGGTTCTCGGAGCCCATCCTGGCCGGGCTCGTCGGCGGCGGACGCGTGCCGGAGCTCGCGGCCCTCTACCTCCGCGTCCTCATCGTCGGCATGCCCGGCGTCGCCGCCTTTGAGAGCGGCAAGCGCTTCGTGCAGTCGCAGGGCCTGTTTCACGCGACCACGTACACGTTGCTGCTGGGCGCCCCGTTGAGCTTTCTGCAGAATTGGCTGTATGTTTTTCGGGCCGGAGGGCATTTTGCCGGGGCCGCCGCTGCCATGGCCGTGACGCAGAATTTGTTGCCGTGTCTGCTCATTCTCTACGTGCGCCTCTTTGAGGGCTCGGAATGTTGGAAGGGCTTCAGTCGCAGGGCTTTCAGTAACTGGGGTGAGTTTTCCTCCATCTGCTTCACGGCTTGAACATGGAACCCGCCAACACCTATAAACAGGTCCAATGATCAAACTCGCGCTGCCCGGCATGATCATGATTGAGGCTCAATTCTCCGTCCTGGAGATCCTCACCATTGCGGCGGGGAGATTCGGCACCGCGCAATTGGCAGCGCAGAGCGTTCTCGTCACGGTGACGTCGACGTCGTTTAACATTCCGTTCCCGCTGGCCATTGCCACTTCCACCCGCGTCGCCAACCTCATTGGCGCGAGCTTGAGCGATGCTGCGCGAACGACGGCAAGGGTGGTATGTTTTTCTTTTCTTGGGCGAATGGCCATTGGAATCCATGGATCGCTAACTGTATTTAGGCCATCTTTGCCGCATGCGTCGTGGGTTTGTTCAATTTGACCATCTTCGTCTCGCTTCGTCAAAAGCTGCCGCGTGTCTTCACAGACGACGACGAAGTTGTGCACATTGCCTCGCAAGTCATCCTCGTGTGCGCCGTGATGCAAATCTTTGACGCCATGGCCGCCGTGTGTCACGGCCTGTTACGGGGCATCGGTCGCCAGGCAATCGGAGGATACGCGAATCTCATCTCGTACTATCTCGTCGCACTGCCCATCTCGCTGTCGACGGGTTTTGCTCTAGGCTGGAAGTTGACTGGTCTCTGGACTGGACTGACTGTCGGACTTGCCGTGTAAGTCGGACGCGAGGGACCGGGAGAATGTGCTAACGGAGGGTTAGTGTCTCTGGACTTGAGATTGTGTACCTGTGTTTTACCGACTGGGAAAGCGCTGTTGCTCAGGCGGAAGCGAGGATGCGATCAGAGGATGTTGGTGTGAGAAAACTGTCCATCAGCCGACACTGAGAAATGTGGCGGGGAGAATGTGGTCTTTTGAGCAGGCTCGGCAAGATAAAAAACTAGTTTTGGAGTAACAATATATTTCAGAAATGATCCATATTTATATCTTTCTTAATCTTTATTGGAATGCCAAAAGTCCCAAGAAAATTAGAACTCCAAGTGCTCCCAATACTGCTCGTCGGCCGCGGACGACCAGATCGGGTGAAGCTTACCCGAGACCGGATGGGTATTCCTTATTCAACCAGAGAACACTATCAATTAATCCCGCGACGTTGTAGTTTTTAGATTTAACCCATCTTGGATTATAAATAGACTACGGATCTAAAGAACTTCAGCCAAGTATATAGAACCTGTAGAGGTATCCAGATCGCGATTGAAAGAAGAATGATGACGCGCGCTCACGAACCTGCGTCCTCACTTTCTTCCACAATCTGGCAAAGATAACGAGAGAGCCGTGGCAAGGCTCACCCATCAACAACAACTCATCTAATGCAATAAAAACGTCCGTATTTGGGTAGAATGATGGATGGCGCCGAAGGTGAATTTAATAAAATACCTAATTAATAGCGATTCTGACTTGCAATCGCCGATGTCGCAGAGTTCATGTCGCACATTGATAACAGATAACGATAACCAGTGGGACAGGGATTATTTTCTTTTTCTTCATTTTACTAAGCAACCGTCGCAATGGCGAGCGCGTAAAGGGCCAGTTTGTTTTTCTTCCTCCTGTTTCTAATTTACCCTGTTTGTTGACTTTCCTCCCTTGACCACCTTCATTTCGCCATCGCCGCCCCAATTGCCCACCATCAACGCCAATTGAGCCGTCAATTCATCATCAACTCACCATCACCATGGCTTCCGCTTTCGTCCAGCGCCCTGCGCCCGCCTTCAAGGCCATGACCGTCTTCCCCGGCGGGGAGTTCAAGGAGATTTCCCTCTCCGACTACCTCGGCCAGTGGTGAGTTATCGCGGCTCGCGAAGCGTTCGAGCACCAAGCTGACAAGCGCAGGGTCGTCCTCCTCTTCTACCCCATGGACTTCACCTTTGTCTGCCCGACCGAGATCATCCAGTTCAACGACGCCCTGTCCCGCTTCCGCGCCATCAACACGTCCGTCATTGCCATCTCGACCGACTCGCACTACTCCCACCTGGCCTGGGCCACGCAGCCTCGCAAGCAGGGCGGCCTCGGCCCCGACCTGGAGCTCCCCCTCGCCGCCGACCGCTCCATGGCCATCTCCCGCAGCTACGGCGTGCTCCTCGAGGACGAGGGCATCGCCCTGCGCGGCCTCTTCATCATCGACCCCAAGGGCACCCTCCGCCAGATCACCGTCAACGACCTCCCCGTCGGCCGCAACGTCGAGGAGACGATCCGCCTGGTCGAGGCCTTCCAGTTCACCGACGAGCACGGCGAGGTCTGCCCCGCCGGCTGGATGCAGGGCAGCAAGACCATGAAGCCCGATCCCAAGGGAAGCCTGGAGTACTTTGCCGCTCAGTCGGAGGAGGCCAACGGCACCAACGGCAACAAGCGCGCGCGCGTCGAGTAATTGGCATGGGGTTTATCTCGTGTTCCAGCGCAGGGAGGAGTAGAACGGTCATAAGCATATGCATAATACAGGTAGACTAGACTTGACTAGAGACTAGGTTAGATTTGCCACAAAAGGCTTCGGAATAGGACATTGAGCCCGGATATCTCAATTGAGTGTCCACGTTCAGAGCAGCCCAACTGTGCATCCATTTTGACCGTTGATCGTTTAGGTAAAGAGACCAACCTTGCAGGCGACTGACTACAATACGAAGGACGTGTCCTTGTTTGGAGGACACGAGATATTGTACACATCACCTTTTCGCAGCAGCTTGCCCTGGCCGAATGGCCTGCCTTGGATGAACGATGAGATGGCGAGGCGCTACGAGAGCGACGTGCTGGAGGACGAGGCACTGCACGGCGCGTCGATGGAAACGGTGCGCGAGTACGTTGGTCGCTGGGTCGAGGCCAGGCAGGGGACTTGCGAGGCCGGGGATATGCGGTATGCGTCGTGCATCGTCCTGGACGCCGACACGTTGGCCCAACTTGCCACGTCGTCGTAAGGGTTCCCTCTCGACGGGCGTGATGGGCGCAGGTCGTCGTACTGGGTCGAGGTGGTGGACGCGCAGCCCGAGCCCGAAGATGGCTTTCGCTTGCGTGTGCTTGGGCAGTGGCATCTGGTGCGGTACTTGTTCGATCGCAATTACAGGCGAAGAGCCGTCGTGGAGTTGATTCATCGGGATCTGGAGGACCCGGGGGTTTACTACTTTGGCCCTGCGCCAATGAGGGCGAGTTTGGGCGTGTATGGAAGAATGGGTGGTGTTTAAGGAGGAGGGATAGGGAACATGTCGATATTGTCTTTGATGATTGCTGCTCTTCTCTACTCCGCCTCAACAGGCACTCCCCCGTCCCCGTCAGGTAAGCCGTTAGCTGTATCAACATACTATGAATGATTTGCAGAGGCTGGGTGCCCTTGCTGGTGGAATAAGTGTCAAGTTGGACAACGTGGTAGGGCGGACTGAAGTTTATCGAAGGCATCAAGGCCATCTACTACATGAAGTGAATCGAGGTTAGCCCCCTCACAGCCGAATATCAAAATTAAAACCATCATCTCTCTGAGGAAACTCCATGCTCCAGATATTGGCCCCAGACACATCATCCTTCATTAGTTCCTCGGCCAGCTGCTGCAGCTCCTCCTGCGGCATGCCTGGGAACAGTTCCTCGACACACCCCCTCACTCGATCGAGTCGTTCTCGTTCGCTCGGAGCGTTGCCGTCCACCTTTGCATCTCGAAGCCTGACGAGCAGTTTGAGCTTTCGGCTGCGCAGCACGTAGTACAAGGCGGTGTGAGGAGGGATGTTGAGGACGTTGACGTCCAAGGGCGCCCACGCGAGTCTGAGGCCGGCGCGCACCTTGCCCGTCTTCAGCAGGGCCTCGACCGCGTGCCAGTTCCCCTGTGCGGCCGCGTACGTCAACGGCGGCGTCCGGCCCAAGAGGCTGCTGAGGATTGATTGGTTGACGTCTGCTTTCCCTGAATCGAGAAGGATCTGGAGAGCGACGGGGTCCTCGGCGTCTATCGCCCAGTAGAGGGACGAGTCCTTGCTCCAGTCTCCAATGCTCGGATCGACCCTATCGCAGGCCAAGAGGTCTTGCATCATGGAGTGTTCCCTCAACCGAATCGCCGTCGACAGCGCCGTTGAGCCCATTCCGGCGAGGTCCACCGCTCTCAGGTTCACGTCGACTTTGCCCGACTCGACCAGAAGCTTGAGGACGTCGCCGTTTCTAGACAAGATGGCCCTGTCCAGAATGGTCTTCCCAAAGTTGGTCGTGTTGAAGTCGGTTTGAGGTCCCTTGGGAGTGCTCGCCCAAGGGGGCAGGCTGGGGAGCCACGTCCAGTAGCCATCGTTGGTCGGAATCGTCTCGTCCAGGAACAACCTGACTACGTCGGTCCGTCTGCTCTCCACGGCCACCATCAGCGGCGTTCTCCCCATCCCATCGTAAAAGTCGAGAGACGCACCACCTTCACGTGCCCGGTGTATTAACGAGCGCAGAGGCTCGACGAGCCCTTCGCGTGCGAGAAGGTGAAGGGCAGTAGAGTCGTCCCTGCGGCCTACGAATTCGCCCCTCGCCCTCAACAGCGCCTCGACACGTCGGGTTGAAGTCCAGTCGAGATACTCTTCCGTGAGAAGATGGTCCTGTGGCAAGCCTTCCTTCTCGCTCTCTCGGGCGTGGTATGCCCACGAGTGAGCTGCGTAGTCCAAGAGCGGAACCATGTCTCTCAAGGTGGAGGAATCGTGTCCTCTGGCGGCGGCGACTTCATCCTTGGCCCAGTAGCGGATGCAAGCTCTTGAAATGCGATCGTGCGCCTCGCCAATCAGTCCATTCATTGTGGTGTCCGTAGGGCTCCCATGGACAGAGGCAAGGCCTTTGGAGACGTAAAAGTCCTGGACAGACTGATGGATGAACTGCACGACATTGAATGACTTGTCCCACCCATCTTTTGTTTGCACAAACTCGGCCAGACCGCCGCTGAGGGATCCGATCCGTCGTTCCATCTTTGACAGATGGGACTCGGGGATATCCTCAGCGTTTTGATTCTCGTTCGACCCTGCTCGCTCAGGAATCTTGGCTCCGATGGCGCAGAACAACTCCTTAGGCGTCAACGGCCTCTGCGCAAAGCAAACCCACTCGAACAACGGAATCGATGCCGCATCTTCGAGCTTGTCGACAATCTCTGCGTACAGATCGTCCAGGTCCGAAGTGACACCATTGACCTTTGCTTCCATCTCCGTCTCCTCCATACCCTGGCGAGCAAACTTGAGGACGCGCTCCGTCACCAGCCGCGCCCACATGAAGATGCCCGAGGCGCGACGTATGATGAGGTCTGGGATCGTGCTTGAGCTGAATGTCGTGCAGTTGGCCGTTACAAACTCGGAGATGTCGCCGAGGTTTTCATCCTCCAGGCAGATGTTGACTTTGAAATCTTGGGCCAAGACGGGGTAGTGGCGAGACGCAAAGCAGAAGCGAAACTTGGCTGAGGCTGGGAGGCCTTTGATGAGAGACGCCGAGTTTTGAATCAAGTCGACGGCATCCTTTTCGCCGACCTCGTCAAGGGCGTCGATGAAGAGCCACATTGAGCGAGTGCGTGAGACTTCCCGAAGGGCATCTTCCAAGAAGCCCTTCAACTCGTTCTGGCCCCAGTTCCAGGCCGATCCAGACGCGCCCCTGTTGCTGGTCCGTTCCTTGTAGGTCGCAATCATGTCGGGGAGCACTTCGGGAGCGGCATCTAGGATCTGGTGAAGAAGAGCCCGGTACAGACCCAGGGGAGATTTCTGGAGCTTGGTGCCTCGGCCGTGGAAGAAGAATGAGAGGACGAGGGCTTGTTTATCCTCCTTGAGCTGGCTCTTGGTGCGCTCGAGGATGCGGCGCATCAGAGTCGACTTGCCGGAGCCTGGTTTTCCCCTGATCCAGAGGACGCCTCGATCATCCCTGGCCCAGGCGTCGTGCATGGGATGCTTGAAGAGCCAAGCCAGTGTTCCTTCAGCGCCGACAGTGACATCAGAGAGGCGAGTGTTCATTTCCGGAAACGAAAGCGATGTCAGACAACCTTCAATTCAAAACGTCTTAGCTATGGGACACTTCTAGGGGGACGACTTGGCCGTACCGGAAACCTGTGACTGGTCGACACTCGGCCCTCCCCATCTGACCAGCGCGGTGAAGAGCGAAGTGAAGCCGTCTTGCTCCTTGGAGTCGAACTTGACCATGTCGCTGTGGTTGGCGTGGATGCTCACCTCGTCGTACCCGTCGAGCGTCGCCGACTGCGGTTCCACGATTCTCTTCCCGAGGACGACGATGGGGAGCTCCTCGAAGAAGCACATGACGTTGAGGGCGCGTCCGCCCTCTCGTTCCCGCCGAATCATGGACCAGAAGTCCTTCTGGATGTCGATGAGAAACTCGTCGTCCGTCTGGAGGACCTCGAGGATGGCCTTGTTGGTCGACTTGACCAGGCCGAGAGCCGACGCGGGAATGCCGGCCCACTTGGCCATCCACGATCCTCGGTGAGGCGTTCCCATAAAGGCGATGCCCTTGATGCTCTTGTACAGGTCCTCGAGATGGGGTTCCGGGTTTTGGCGAGACATGAGAATGGCCTTCTTGGACACGAGGCCGCCGAGACTGTGGGCGACCAAGATGATGGGCCGACCGGTGGCGTCGCTCATTTCTCGATCGCCCACGAGCTTGTCGAGAAAGTGCTTGGCGTGATCGCGCAGGCCGTTCTGGGACGACACCGACGCCTTCACCACGTACGCATCGTACCCGTAGGTTAGGATCCGAAACTTGGGCGTCTTCTGAACGCCCCTTTTCGTCGCCAACTCGTGGAGTGCCTCGGGGATCAGCGTCTTCGGCCAGGGCTCCGTGCGTCCCTTCGCCGTCCACGTCTCGTCGCGATCGCCCGTCAGGCCGTGGAGGAAGCAGACGTCGACGGTTGCATCGGGGCACTCGACCCAGACCTTGATGCCGACGGGGAAGGACACTGCGGCGGGAGGCGCGTCTGTGGTTGCCTTGCCCGTGCCTGAGGCGTCTGTTTGAGAGCCGCCGGCGTCGGGCTTGGCGTCTTTTTTGCGACCGCTGAAGAATCCCATGCTGGTACCAGAGGGGAGCTGAGGCGCTCTTGACGAGAGGTTCGGTGCGGCTTCTTCAATACCGACGTACACGCGACAATATCAAGATATCAAGAGACCCTGTAGGAGAATGAGTGGCAGGAAGGGAAAGATGAGGGGAAATCGAGACGGCTCGGGGAAGAAGGTTGTAGAAATGGTAGAAAAGCCACAGCTGACCAACATCTCAGCTGAAGCTACACTTGGCCAATGATGTTTGATTGTTCGCTTCCTTGGCGGCTAACTAATGCAGCATTTGGTGATTTCCATGGCTATTGTTAGGGTAGGTCCACTCCAAGCAAAGCTGAAAGTGCCGCTTATACAAAAAGAGAATGCTGACGCAGATCAAGAGGCTGGGCTGAAGTGGAATTAATGAGTGCGGAAAGACGTGGATGACTTGTTGCATAGCCATGTGGCTGAAATAGATAAGAAGTCTTGGCTGGCTTGGCGTTTGACTCCTCATAGGCCCATAGCCGGGCAAGGTTTCCATCAGTCATATATCGAGCTGGCAAGAACACCTAACATGTCAATTATTAAAAGGATTCACAACGGGCCACAGTAGGGGTCAATCTGCAACTTCGTATTCATTCAATGCTATCCAAACTACAGCTGTACAATCCCAGAGACTCAAACACCCTTGTCATCAGGTTTCTCCTCGTGAGTCGCCTCGGCCTTGACACCACCAACGCCCTGTCCATAGTTGCTACTGGGCAACCAATGAACCGACTGGCGGGCAACCGACACCTCCTCGTACAGCTGGTCGACCTGTTCCAGGCTGAGGCCCTTGGTCTCGTAGATGAAGAAGTAGACAAAGGCAATACAGACGAAGCACGCGGCAAACCACACAAAGAAGATCTTGGACTGGAGGTTGGCGTAGCCGTGGCCGTAGTTGACGAGATACGGCGTCGAGTAGCCAATGGCCCAGTTGAGCAGCCAGTTGGTCGCCGTCGTCATGCTGAGCGACTTGGCGCGCGTCTTGAGGGGGAAGATCTCGCCCGTGACGACCCAGGCAAGCGGTCCCCAGGTCGAGGCGAAGAAGAAGATGTAGATGCAGACGAAGGAGACGGCCACCTTCTGGCCGGCCAAGTTCTTGACGAAGATGTCGCCGTTGTCGTGCTGGCCAGTCGAGAGAGTGCCGCACACGGCCACGATGAGCTGGGAAACGCACATTCCAATCGCGCCCCAGAAGAGCAGAGGCCGTCGTCCCCATTTGTCAATGGCGTACATGCCGGGAATCGTCGACGCCACGTTGATGGCCGACGTGATCATGGAAATGACAAAGCCGCTGGACACTCCCGAGTTCTGGAAGTACTTTGTACCATAGTAAAATATGAAATTTATGCCCGTTAGCTGCTGCAGGGCCTGGAGCGCACATCCGGTAAACTGGCGCTTCAGGATAGGGGGCTTGAAGCAGTCGAGGTACGAAGACTTGCCCATGCTCATTTCGAACTCGTGGGTGGCCCTGATCTCGCCGAGCTCGTCCTGCACAGCCGGATGGTCGCTGGGGAGACGGCGGATGCGGCCGAGGGCCTGCGAGGCCTTGTCCATGTGGCCGGCCTTGATGAGGTAGCGGGGCGTCTCGGGGAGCATGAGTATGCCGAAGAAGAGGATGAGCGACCAGGCGAACTGGACGGCGATGGGAATGCGGTAGGAGCCCGTGTTGTTCATCTTGGCCGTGGCGTTGTTGACCACGGCGGCGAGGAGGAGGCCAATGGTGATGGCCCATTGGTAGGCTCCGACGATGGCACCGCGGATCCATTTGGGGGCGGTTTCGGACTGATAGAGGGGGACTGTGTTTTGGTCAGACTTTGCATCACCAGTGACGTTTGATAAGACGTACCCATGGCAGAGATCAAGCCAACGCCGAATCCAGCAAAGAAGCGGCCAGCGAGGAAAATGGGGATAGCAGTAGCGACCGTCTGAAGCACGACACCGAGATTGAAGACCCAGGTGGCTATGAGCAGACCGGGGCGACGGCCGATGCGGTCAGACAAGAACGGCGAGCCGAGGGCGCCGAAGAAGGTGCCGGCTGAGAGGATGGAGACAATGGCGGATTCCTGCGATGTGGTGATGTTGGGGTGGCCGTCGGGGTCCGTGTAGCCGGTGCTGAAGAGGCGTTGCCAGTAGTCCATGGCGAGGATGCCGCTGATGGTGCCCGTGTCATAACTGCGTTGGGTTAGCATCGAGCATCTGTTGATGAGAGGTGATGATGTGCTGGACCTACCCGAACAGAACACCTCCAAAGGCGACGAAGAAGCCAATGGCAATGGCTGGCCATGCCTTGCCGGCCTCACCGGGAGGTTTGGAGAGGGATGCTTTACGAAACATGGTGATTGCTGCCGTCTTCTGACTAGATGAGGAATGGAATGCCAGTCTACAGAAGATCAAAGAAGCGTGGGCATGCGGGGGGTGTTATATATGCCATCGAAAGACCACAAGGTCCAATACTCCGGGGATGTCACGGAGCGTTGGGGAGGCGGCAAACGGCCCCAAATCCCCGCGGGGTAGCCACACCTCGTCCAGCCCGAGCCGCAAGTCAAGCGGGCGCAATCGTCTCGGGAGCTTGCCGGTGTAACTTGAAGTTTCGGTGGAGTGTCTCCAAGGACTAGCATTGGAGATGGTGTGGAGGCGACTGAGGTCTACTAGCGGAGGGGCCGCGGTAAAGCCCCAACTCCATGCACGCCCGTTCGGCGGTATTGTGGGCTCGCCCATGGCTACGTATGTATGTATGTATGTACCTACTATGTAGTGATGGGTAACTAGGAATCCGGGCTTTCGAGAGATGGAGGGGTTGACTCGTTGAGGTAGTCCCAACACTGATGCCTCCACTACGACAACCAATACAGATTGGCACAAGGGTCAAAGCAACAGGCTGACAGAGTCTAGTCAAGAACATTATCGACTTCATTCTGGCCGAAAAGTTGATCCAGTTCAGCACGCCGAAAACACGCGGAGAGATACTGGTACTGAGCCTCCCTCGCCCTCACATCACACGCCGACGCCAATTCGCCCCCATCTTAGCATCCGAATTTGCGTTTAACCTACCCTTGAGGTGTAACTAGATGCTTCGCTGGCCAAATAGACATACGCTCCCTTAAGCTCAGCAGCATCGCAGAAGCTGGTGCCTGGGATAAGGTCGTGCCACTTTCGTGTCCAGTCTTCACCAAGATCTGCAATCACTGCTCAAGTCAGAACCCTGATTTCAACCAGCGCGAGCCACCTTAGAAATCTCAATATCGGTCGCAATGAAACCCGGAGAGACAGAATTGACCCTTGCAAAATCAACCCACTCGACGGCCAGCGATTTGGCAAGATGAACCACGGCTGCCTTGCTCGCGTTGTAAGCAGCCTGCTTCTGCGGGATGTTGAGGAGGATGCTAGAGACGCTGGCGGTGAAGATGATGCTGGAAGCTCCGACTTGGCCAGCCCTTGTTTGTCTCTCAAAGACTCTGGCTGCTGCCTGCGCGGTCCAAAATGCGCCGTGGAAGTTGACATCCAGCATCTCCCGCCATTCCTCCTCGCCGTACTCAATTGCAGGAACATGTGCCATAATCCCCGCGTTGGCGACGCAAATGTCTAACTTGTCGCCGAGCTCCTGCGTGGCCTTTTCCACCGTAGCCTGGACCTCCTCTCTGGATAGGACGTTGCACTTTTAGGCCTTTACGAGCACGCCGTTGCCGGACCGAGAGATTTGCTCTGCAATACGCATCGCCTGATTAGGACTGGTGCTAGTGTAAGTGATAGCAGCCTTTGCACCAGCCTCGGCGAGCCCGCGAGCTGCCTCGAGACCGATGCCACAACATCCTCCAGTGACAAGGGCGGTTTTACCAGCGAGACTGAAATGGGACAGCATAGGGGCTTGGGCATTTTTGTGAGTGGGAAGAGCCATGTTCATCCAACCCGGAGAGTGCGTAGCCATCGAATGCGGCATCCCATGTATGAAGGCAACTTGCTTTTCATGCCGCACTGGGCGGTATAACGCCTGCCCAGACGTCGTCTTCTGCTCGACACCTCCACATCACGGCACTCTCGCACGATATCATCTCCACCCCGAAGAATGGCTGCACAAGATCCCGGAACGATGACCTGTGAAGCAGGTTCTCTTCTGGAGCCTCTTTCGGTTGCTCTCGAGGCGTCTGCGTTTAGTATAGTGGAGCCATACTAGAATTGGACAAATGGAAGGGACGGAAACGGCGGCTACGGCCGGAGGGGGCTGGCGACGCGTCGATGCTTAATAAGGTGGAGTCCTGGCGAAATCAGAGCGTGCATTCAGATTCTCCAAGATCGATGGTGATTTCTCCTTGTTCAAGTTACATGCACCGACTTTAAATGGCGACACTTCTTCGACGATTGCCTTGGCTTGGCCGGCCCTGGAAACCTCTAACCTTCTCCAACACTAATTTCGCGAAAATCCCATCGCATGAGAAGATAGAGGAAGAACTCTTCCCCGACTACGTAGCATCGCGTTACTACCCCGTCCGCATTGGCGAAATCCTCAGGGATCGCTATCAGGTTATTGGCAAGCTAGGCTTTGGAGCCAGCTCGACCGTCTGGTTGGCGCGCGACATGGAGTAAGTTACTCTCATCCACCCTCCAATATGCATTACTTTACTAATAGGCAATATAGTGATCGTCAGTATGTAGCACTAAAGCTTTTCGTACACTCGAAGTCTATGGGCCAGCAGCTTAATCACGAACTCGCAATATATAAGCGCATCTCCTCATCAACAAAGCATCCCGGCCGAGCTTGCGTTAGGGAACTACTAGACTCTTTTGATGTTATTGGACCAGATGGATCCCACCGATGCCTGGTGCACCCTCCACTGTGGGAGAGCGTGATAGCTTTCCTCTACCGCAACCCAATAAGGAGATTACCTGCGCCGCTTCTTGCCTTTACCCTCTATCGCCTCTTCCTTGCCTTAGATTTCCTGCATACAGAGTGCCATATCATTCACACAGGTATGTATTTAAACCGAGCGGAACTATCCTTAACTGTCCACAAGAACGGAGCTAAACTATTACTGGGCAGATATTAAAGCCGATAATATCATGTTTAGCATTGGGGATGATGAGGTTCTCACCGCATTCGAGGAGCAAGAGTTGGCCAACCCATCTCCACGAAAGCTAGTGGATGGCGAAAGAGCCATCTACTTATCACGCGAGCTCCAGATTCCAAAGAACTGGGGCAACCCGGTTCTATGTGATTTCGGCTCTGCCGTTGTCGGGGAAATGGAGCATACTGAGGACGTACAGCCCGACATATATAGAGCACCCGAGGTCATCCTGGAAGCACCGTGGTCATATCAGATCGACATATGGAACACGGGTTGTATGGTAAGAACTTGAAACGAATACGCAGAACCAAGAGCTAATCCGTCTTTCTCAGATCTGGAACCTCTTTGAAGGTGGCGGCCTGTTCACGGGACAGGATCCAGAGCATCAGACCTACCGCAGTCGAGCGCACCTTGCCGAGATAATTGCATTACTTGGAAAGCCCCCGCAAGTGCTCCTCGATTCGGGCAAGTCGAGCCATAGATTCTTCACGGATAAAGGTAAGCCCGGCATGCCCGGCTCTGAACTATGAGATGTTCTCTTCTTTGCTAACATCTTATTATACAGGGGAATTCCGTGATGATATTCCGCTCCCGGATAGCAAATCTCTCGGGGAGAGAGAGAACAACACCAGCCTTGATGCGGAGACTCGAAAGAAGTTCCTTGCCATGATGCAGAAGATGCTCCAGTGGGAACCTTCGAAGCGTTCCTCTGCCAAGGCGCTGGCCGAGGACGAATGGATCATGGGGTATATGGATGGTTACTAAGTATAGGTATGAAGTAGTCCACCAAGGGCCCGCCAGGGAGGGAACACAGCATAGTACTAATGGCGGGCGGCAAGTTCATGTTTCCGATACTGGCTGAGTCGCAGGATGAAAAAAGATGTTTAGCTATGGAGAGGTAATGGAGCCGATGACCGTCGACAGCAGGGCTTGGTACAAATACAATAGCATCTTGATTGGAAACCTTCAGCAAGTCGCTGCGGATTTTATGCGAGTGAGGCAAAATGACAAGAGCGGAGATAAGAGCTAAGCTGGGCTTGGGAGACACAGCCTCTGAGGGTAGTTATATGACGTACTTCTTTCTTCCCAAGCAACATTTACCTCATCCCACAGAGCGATGATTGCCGTATGGGAAACCTGTCTGAATATGTAGTTAGAAAATGTGTTGTTGCAGAGCATCCCAGTAATGATAATGACGACCAAACACGCCGAGTAATATTGCAAGAAAGGCCCCAGCGAGGCAACCCATCCCAGGAAGGTACGCTGCCTGTACCTGCTAGTATAGTCAAGATATGGAGCAAGAAAGCTGGAAGGAGCCTGGACATCATGCCTGTCATGTACAGAGCTCCCGAGACGCTTCTCTGGATCCAGTGGAGCTACCCGGTCGACATTTGGAGCGTTGGGCTTACTGTAAGTCAACGGCGACTCGTATTGCGATTCCTCAGTTGAGATGCTCACCCTTTGTCACTACCTAGGCATGGGACCTCCTCCAAGGCAGGACTCTCTTCAGCGCCCGCAAAGAGGATGGCAGTTTCTCCGATGGCGCCCACTTTGCTGAACTCATTGCTGCCTTGGGACCGCCGCCTGCTGAACTCCTCGATCGGCATCGGAAGAGGGCGCTCGAGTACTGGGATGAAAACGGTATGATCCTCGCAGATTTGCTTTTAGTCTGCAACGTTATTGACGTGATATTGTAGGCAACTGGGGCGAGTTTGTTCCCATTCCAACAGGCAAGACCTTGGAGGCCGCCGAAGGCAAGCTGGAAGACAATACGAAATTTCTTCAGTTTATTCGGAGGGCCCTTACTTGGGATCCCGCCAAGCGCCCAACCGCCAAAGAGCTATTGCAGGATCCGTGGTTGACGAGCTAATTTTGCTGTCTCTGTATGACATTTTCTCATGTACTACTAGTATTACATCATAACTCCCCAAGTACCCAGTTTACCTCATCTGGAAGCACCTTGACCCTACTGTGGTCCTAGTCCCGCTTGATGCATCATTTGCCAATTGTTCAACTCATTTCCTGTAATTCACTTATGTTTCCTACATGTGCTCTAGTTCTTGCATCCCGTCGGCAGCTGCATTTTCCATCAGCAAGGCGAGACTACTGGCGATCTCTAGGCGTGCGGCCATAAGCCAACCCATTCATATGTACTCTGTGATACTAATTCTCTAGTACTCCCTAAGTACAATGAAGTACCTTTACCCCCTGCATTAGATGAAGTAGCGTCGGCCTTGGTGCTAACCTGTTAAGGAGACGGCACGGAGGCGACAGATGTGCGGAGAGGCCAGGGTAGAGCCGCAACTCTATGCACACCGGTTCGGCGGCATTGTGGGCTCGCTCGGGGCCGTAGTGATGCGTGGTTAGGGGTAGTTTTGGAGAGACAAAAGTGTTGAGGCAGTCGACATCTCGTGTAGTAGGTGTTACTGAAAGTACGGATGAAGTTCTCGTTTGGCAATTCAATAATTTAACGACGTTATGTCGAGCCAACAGGCAAAGAGCGAATTCGACTTGACGCAAAGAGTCCATGATCTACATTCTTGCCAGGCCCGGCCCTTCGATATCCCCAGTGCCATTGTACCACTGGACCCTGTTCCACGCCTATGATGGAACAGCGGATCCGCCCTCGTCCTTGCAATATCACCGAGCGAGGCACCGAGCGGGGGAAGCGTTCCGCCACTGGCAGCATCGCTGCGGGCGTTGGTCGTTGCCTCTTGCTTCCCCGACTTCTCCGCGTTTGCCCCGTGCTCGACGAGGAGGTGTTGGCTTGGGACTGGTTTTCTTTGAGAGCCAACCTCCCTCCTTCTCCGCACGGGGTGAAGAGTGAGGGGAAAGGACGGATGATGTCACCCGGTGGTGGTGTTGAGATTAGACGCGGGTACATTGAGTCTATTCATTGCTGGCAGTAATGCTTGTTTGAGCCATTGAGCCTCAGATAGATTCCAACTTGCATGGCCACACTCCAGGTTTATCATCAGACTCGTGGCAAGACTGCGCGCAGGAAAGCAAATCAATCACCACGTGCTCCCCTTCCAATCGCCGCTGGGTCCTATAATTTATCGGAAACACACTCGTGCATCGTATCTGCTCCGAAGTGATTCGAGTCGGAACATCGTTGTCGTCCAGCTCGGGTCCAATATGCCGGCCAACAGTCGGCTCTTCTCAAAGTCAAAACGAGGGGAAATTGTCTCCAGTGACGTCGTGAATGAAACGGCGCCTCCGAGCGACTCGAACAAGCATTCCGAGTGTGTAATACCCAGTCAACCAGTGCAACCCATTCGCACGACGCAACAAAGGGGTTCCTTGCCAAACCTGCCTCTGCCCAATGCAAAAACCTAATCTTCCTCCCTTTTCAAAGCGGTCAAAGATCACCCTGGGCGAGTCATTCCCGCAGGAGCTAGCTAATTCTTCATCTCGGACCGACGAAGTGGATTGATGGAGGCTCCAAGTCGAAGGCTAATTGGTTTGCTCGCAACGCGGCGACCGTCGAGACCAGCGCATCCAATCATGATCCTGGCTCCGGAGCTAGGCCTCCCCGAGAGCATTTGAGTTGGGCAAGGGGAGATGTCATTGTCGTGCGGACGGGCAACTTGTTGAGAGGCAAATGGCGAGGCCGGAGGAGGTTGAACGAAAACACCTCACTCAACATCGCAAGTCTCAGTCGATGGTGGTGGCAAAATGCAGACATGTTGCTTGATGCTGGTTGGTGGTTAACATGGAATCTCATCGAGAGCTGTGAGTGGTCAGTGGTCACTGCAAGACATGGCCTGCGATGGACCCGACACCGAGACATCACCCGTCGAACCAGTCACAAGGTTTCCCGACGATAGGAGTAGTTCATTGGAGATTCCGGTCGCGGTCGAGACTATCCCGCAAGGTAAGAAACGGGTATTAGTCAGTCACAAGCAAATCCGGGGAGTTGGACGCGCCAAGCACCACGCAAGCCCCTCGACATTAACTGCATTATTATTAACATGGCATATATCGTCCCAGATCGCTCGACACGTCAAGAACCGTCAGCGGTACCAACCGGCTCCCGTCCAGCTCAGCTGGGGGGTTCCCTTGACCCAAACAACTTTCGACCCCTCGAGCCGTGATGTCGTCCAGTCGCATGTCCGTTGGGTTTGCTCTTGACCGGCTTGCTCTTGTCATGCCCGTTCATGGAGAGATGATTCGACGGCACATGAACGGGAAGGATAGGAGCGGGAGAGCTGCTTCTCGCCACTCCACGTTCCGGATTCGACCTCCTCCGGCGGTGCACACGGCCGCAACATCGTCGCCACGCCTTGAGAACCATCTTCTTCACCCACTTGGTATTCAACGCAACCACGGTAATGGCTAGCGCAACAACCGCCGTCACGACCAACCGAATCAGCGTCGTGCCCCCCGGCGTCTGGCTCGTGCTAAACACGCCCGTGGCGAAACCAATGGGCAGGAACACGACCGTGACGTTTGTGAAGCGCTGGATGTCGTCGGCGCGCCGCTGCTCCAGGTCCCCGCGCATCAGGTCCAGCTTCTTCATGAGCGACTCGTTAAAGGTCGAGATGTCGCCGTGGCTGCGCCGCAGGTCCTGCAGCCCGTGGTCGTTGACGACGAGCAGCTTGGAGATGACGCCGCGGTACCGGATCTCGTCGTTGTCGGTCCAGCGAGGCCGTTCGGCCTGCCGCTCGCGCTCGCGGTTGAGCCACACGCTGATCTTGGCCAGGTTGTCGGCGAGGTCGCCCTGCACGGTCTGGAGGACGTGCTGGAACCGCTGGCAGCGCTTGCTGGTGATGAGGAAGGCGTCGTAGTGAGCCTCGTCGAATGCGTCCTGCATGAACCGTTCGTTGTCCGCCAGCTTGGTCTCCTGCACGACCTTGCCCTTCTTGGCCCTCGCAATCGCCCACACCTTGGCCTTGGCCTCCTTCAGGATCTCTTCCGCCCGAGCATTCATCTTCAGCACCATTCTCCCAAACAGGAGCAGCTCCAGCACCCTGCGTTGTCGCCAGGGCGCCAGCTTCTTCTCGGCGTCGCTCGGTTGCGTGACTAAGGTCCCCTGGAGAAGCGCCTTGATGTCTCTCAGGAGGCTCTCTTTGGTCGTTTTGGTCTGGGCGTCGCGCTCAAAGTAATGGCAGGTCCAGTACCGGTCGAAGAGATCTCCGTCGAACCGAAAGCCCACGGCAATCCTCCTGATTCTCGTCGACTTCCCGCCGACGCCCGGGAAACTCAGCGGCTGCGCCTCTGCGTTGGCCATGTCCATGGGCTTGGCCTTGTCGTCCGACTCCCTTCGGTCGAGGGCGTAAAATGACAGGTGAAGCTCGGTTATCCATTTGTTGAGTACCGCTCCCGTATCTTCGAAGAAGAACTTGTCGTACGACATGTGTCTCTTGAAGAAGGCGGATAGCTCTTCCCTCTCAGAAGACGCCCGACAGCAGATTTCGTTCGTCACGGCGTCTGCGGAGAGGAAAATGCACATTCTCTTCTTGGCCGCCTCTTGGCATCGGTCCTTCACCATCAATTTCACGAGAGCGTCGTTTGTCTCGACCTTCTTGTCCTTGATCAAGTCATCGAGACTCGGTATGCCTCTCTTCATCTTCTTCGTCTTTGGGATGTCCACCACAGCCCCTAGAACCTCCCTTTGCGGCTCCTGTAGCTCCACCATCGGAGTGTATTGCCCAAGCGTCGTCTGAGAGGAGTTGGCTACTAGGGGACAGACGTCTATCAGAGTGAACGGATCGACGGGGGCAAAGAAGGCAGGTTCGTTGTAGAGCCACTCATCGGAGCGCTCGACAATGTTTTGTCGATCAAAGACGTCGTTGAAGGGAAACGTGCGCTTCATCGAATGGCCAACCGGATTGGCAAAACCCTTGACGCCCATGTGCTGCTCGAGGAGATTCTTGAGAGACTTCAAGACGTCTGCATCTTCCGACGACAGAACCATCTTCATGGTCCCGTCCGAGTCGGCGCTCATCGTTCGAGAGGGCACCGACGACTTGGGGCACCTGGAATCAAATTTCCAGAGTATGTACGGAATCTCAAAGGTGACACCCCAGTAGGTATCCCTCCGAAGCTCATTCTCGTACATGACTGCCTCCCCATTCTCATCCAGCTGTCCCGGAAAGAGCCCATCCGGCGAAGCGCTCTTGCACAGAACCGACATTGCATGCTTCCGCATCTCTGCCACAGGCCGCGAATTCATGCGCTTGCCGTTGCTCACCATCATGATGGAAAGAGCAAACCGCAGCGGCTCTTCCCAAGCCGTGTCGTCGTTGTCTTCGTGGAGCATCTGGCAGTCGATGGTGTTTCGCCAGATGTTGACCTTGTTCTCCCAAATCTCGCTGCTCGGCTTCGTGCCGGGCTTGTCGAACAGCCCCAGATCCATGGCGTGGAAGAGCGCGCCGTCCTTTGTGCGGAGGAGGAAGCGGCTCTGCGCGGGACTGCGCGACACGGCGAGCATGCGTGTCTTGGACGAGGGATTCTCCGTCGTAAACCTTTTGAGGATGTTGTTCTGGATCAGGCCCGAGGAATAGACGCGAGGCTTTCGAAAGGCCTTGTCTGATCGACGGTTGGTCGACTCGCAGTTGGTATCAACCCCAACCGGGTCATAAACTTCGGAAGCCAGGCTTAGCCGCTCCATAGACTTGATTGCTCGCCAGATCAGCGCGTGGTCGGCGAGGTAAAAGTTGTGAGTCGACTCCTTGCGGTAACGGGGGAACGCGTATAAACCCAGCTTGTTCCTCTTGTCGAGATGCTCGATCCAGGCTTTGACGGCTCTTTCGATGTCCCTTTTGAGAGACTTTTGATATTCCGTGTCATTGGTCAGTTCGAAAAAGTCTCCCGCCTTGATGATGTGAAAGGGAACATTGACGAGGGTCGCCTCGTCGAGACAGTCGTTCTTCTCCCAGTCGGCGATTTCTTCGCCGTTGACCCAGTAGTGTGGAGAGAGGAGACCCCTGGGCCCCTTCGCCTTCTGGAATACCCATTTCAGATGGCCTTTGCAAACTCTCATGATGCGTGCCTGCATGAGGCAAACGTATGCGCCGCAAGTCTTGACCGAGAACGGCGGGCATTGGCAATCTCGACTCATGTCATTCAGCTGCTTCAATGCGAGAAGCAAGTATTGGAAGGAGTAGCTTCAATGGTCAGTCGATGCCTTGTCGGCATAGATACACCCAACTTACAAGCTCGCCGCGTTGGCAACCCTGTGGCCGTCGGCATCGCCGCACGTGAGGGCAATGGCCGCGATGCCATTCTTGTCCTCGCGCGTGACGGGGATGCTGCAAACGGACAAGATGTGCTCCAGGTTCCGTCTCAGCTTGAAGTCGAGGTCTTGGTCGTCGACAAAGTTCGGTCGGCTGGTGACTGGACGGAGCTGTTCTCTCGCATGGCGAAGATCCTCGATGCTGACGGGAGAATCAGCAGACAAGGTGGCCTGGGAAACGAGTTTCAGGGTGTAGGCGATGGTGACGACCAGTTTGCCCTGCTTCTTGAGCTTGTCCAGCGCGTCCTCGTTCCACTTGATGCCGTGTTCGCTATCGCTGCCCCCGTCAAACGTGAGAGGTTGGTTTGCGGAAAAGGCGGATATGAATAAAGCCACGGCGTCCTTGGTCTTGTCTTTGAGATTAGTATTATCACCATTGGTCTTGTGTACTCGAACGATGCAGTCGGACTTGTCCGAGACTCGGTCATAATACTCCGGGCTGTTGTAGTTCGCTTCGTTGAAGCGGTTCTTGGAGTTGACAAAGTCGAGGTTTGTAATGAGCAGGTTGGACATGACGGACAACTTGGGAAGCTGATCATGTCGGTGCCGGGACGTGTTATCGACGGGGCCAAAATCGAACTCGTACGTCTGGTACACGGTGGCATGGGAAACGAGATACTGAATCTTGACCTTGATCTTGATTCCGTCTCCGTATGCCGTCGTGGAAAAGACAGGCCACCGGTCGTTAACATACCTCGTCAGAGACGGCGATATATTTTCCAAGCCCAGCGTCGACTGGTCAAGGGCAGGACCGATACCCACGTTCTTGATAGAATCGGAAGCCGAGAACAAGAGCGCGTTCAGACGAGATTCTACATAGAACTGCTCCGGCGTCAAGGGATTGTCGACGCAGAAGCCGTGTTTCTCGTCGACGAAATGCCGCGTCATTTGCAGCAGACGCCCCGAAGGGCTCGCGCTGGCCGTGACGCCTTCATCTCCAAAGGAGTAGATGGCCTTTCGGTTCGGGTCTTGTTTGATGCACTCGTCGATGGGCGTCATGGACAGTTGGAGCGGTTCTTGCTTCGCCATCGAAAGCACGATGCGCCGTCTTGGATGGATTGATGGATGAGGCTGCGACGGCTTCGCGAAGATGGCTCATGGAGGCGGGAAAGACGGCCTGTTCTTAAGCATCTGCTAGCGACCTCGGGTATTACATTTATGGAGCATTTGCAAGGTCCGATGGAGTGATTTTGACATGGCGACGCGTGGTTGGCTTACTAAAAGTTCAGCTGAAGGGAGGCTATGTTGTGGCTGCTTATGTTGGGGGCCATGTCGGATCATGAAGCACGATAGCTTCGATAACTCGACACAACCTTTCACGTCTCGGATTTCCATGTGTAGGGCTTAAGGGACGAGTCTCTGTTTTCAGCTGCATTTAATTGTCTTGGGTCAAAAGTTATCGACGTCCCGGGCGAGATATCCCCAATATTAGCTGCAGAGTTCCGCATAGCGAGCGTCTTTGAATTACCAGTGCTAACAGTTGCGATGCAGCATTGCTTTGTCTTCAAACAGCTACTCATCATGAAGTCTTCACATTCCAGTCGATCTCAATACAAACAATCATTCGTTAGAAGACAAAGGCGCATTCATCCTCCTCCTCATCATCCTCCTCATTGTCCCCACGTTCGTGGAAATACACACAATTCTTCTTCTTCCAACCGAGCATGGAATCGTGGTCCTCAAGCGTCATCTCGATGTCATCAGCCAACTTGGCCATGACGGTCTCTCTTTCTCGAACTTCCGCCCGCGAACCGATCCCAACTTCAATCGGCACGCCGGGAACAATTGCTTCGCCCTCGCCCACGCCGCCAGAGTACTGATATGGTCGGGTGCGCAGCTCGTCCTTGTCGTAAATGATCTCCCGAAGGCGATAGGCAAAGACGAAGTCGGCCGAATTGCCAAAACTCTCGCTGGCATATTTGGATCGAGACATGCCAAACTTGGGCCCAAACGAGATGGGAAAACCCGAGGCGGCCGTGGCATCGGCACCGACTTGAGCATCAAGAGCACGTCGGGCCTCTCTGCGAATGGCTTCGGTGCCGCCTCTTGCAATCTTGACACCGGTAATCATATAGAGACGCTTCCCCTTGCCGATGCCGGAGTAGTCGGACGCCTCGAGGCTGGCTCTGATGTATTCCGGCGACGGCTCGATGGAGTGCGTCTCCATCATCGGGCACGAAAAGCCGTGGTCCTTGGACGACCCCCATTCGACGCTGGCATTGGCCACGATGCCGAGGAACTGGAGGAACTCGGTCCAGACGCCAACCATGGTGTTCGATTCGCGGCCATTGCTCGTGACAAAGTCGGTCTTCCAGGTGAAGTTGACGTCCAGGCCGTCCGGGAAGGGGAAGGGAGGCCCGATGAGGGAGCCTGGGTCGCGGGGGTTGCGCCAGATGTGGCCCAGTCGGATGTCCTTGTCTGGTGCGTAGTCTGGGCTGAGGGGTCGGAGGTAGATTTTTGTCTTGCCCATGTTTGAGTTTGTGGTGATCTCGGGTGTGGTGAAGAAGACGAGGAGTCCGGTCATCCGATGACAACTTCAAGCAAGATCACCAACAGTCCACGCGAGGTGAACCGGCACATTTAAGCATCTTGCGAACAATAAAGCCACTTATGTCATGCTGGCAGCTGGTATGATGGGTTCGCGCTATCGCAATCAGGCCTCCGTCTAGTGGTTGCGCCGTTGACTGAAATCTGCCTACTACCGGTAGATATTCGTCCACGGCGGTGGCTTGGATGAGTTCCTACGGAGGCTGCGCCTGGGAGAAGAGATGGATAATTCAATGTGTTCCTCGACTGAAAAGATAAAAGCTGCATAAGGCATGAAATGAGACGTCTGATAATCACATTCAACGCAATCATGATACAACATCATGATAAGTTCACATGGGCTGATCCCTGTCTCACGCTCGCGTTAATTTAACGGAACCAAGCCCGGCAATCCCCAACCCCCGCGATGGGTCAACTTTTATCCCGCATTTCAGACGTTGACAAGTCGGGGACTTTTCCGGGGCTAAGAAGTTGGACATGGTCTGAGACTCATCTCTTCAAGACTCCAAACATCTCTCATCCCACACCTCATCCTCACAATGGGCATCATCCGCAAAACAATCTTCGCCTCCCTCCTCGGCACCTCGACCGCCGCCGCCTACCTAGCGGCCAAGAACCCCGTCATCTCTCCTCTGCCGCCCAACGACCCCATCTGGTCCTCCAGCGTCTACAAGAGGCACAATCCCAGCCGGAACCCCGCCACTCAGGACGTGTGCATCCGGCGCATCCCCATTGACAAGATCCGCCCCGAGCTCCTGAGCAAGGATGGCGACCTGACCGTCGAGTTCTGCCGCGGCGTGTGGAGCGGCGTTGGTGAGTCTGCTGAGCTACTGCTTAAATGCTTCACCCATACTGACTGAATCAGGATTCGCCGTCCAGCAAAAGTATCTTGAGTGGAAGTGGCGAGGCCCCGAGACGGCCGACCAGCTCTGGACCACCGAGGAGCTGGCGGAGAGCACCTACGACAAGGGCACCAAGTTCACCGACCACTTCGAAATCATCGACAAGACGCCCGGCGCCATCACGGTCCGCTGCGGCGACTCGCCGCGCAACCAGGGCCTGCGGCCGTCCGACGGACTCTTCGTCATCAGCACCAGCGTCGACAAGGAGCACGGCGAGGTCGAGCTGCGCCTCAAGAGCTGCCTGTACCACAGCGACGGCAAGCAAGCGGGGAGCAAGGGCCCGATGCCGCCTTGGATGGAGGAGCTTCACCAGTGGTACGCCCGCATCTGGTCCGAGACGGCTGCTCGGAAGCTGCTGAAGTGATTGTGTTTGCGTGGACTCATTGTTTAGCCCTGATTTCTGTCCTCTATAGTGATGACCCAGAGTGCGATGTTACGAATACAGAGTAAATGCAGTTGATATACCAGATTATAGTCTTGAGCATTGAACTCGTGCCTTGACGTATCGCCTTTCGATGAAATACCCACGGGTACGCATGAGCAACCGTGGGCACTGGGCATTAATTATAACCCATGGGTACGCAAAGGTACCCACGAGTAGCAGCCGCGAAGGCCTTACGCTTGGATTGATGTCGAAAATGAAACTGAAGATCAAGAGACTACTGTTGTTGAAATCACAATTTTACGCTCAAATCAACGACTCAGTTGAGGTGCCGCCTCAAGGACACTGAGTGGCCAGTTCGACGTGCTGAGTGCTGACAACGAAGGCCAAGTCGAGAGAAGACGCACAATACGAAGCAACTGACAGTACGCACTGGACTAAACATTCATCCTTTATTTCTCAACGCATTTCTATCAACTCGCACTCAAAACCTAAAGTCTCTCACCCTTCTCATTAAACTTGACCACCTCGCCCGTCAAAAGAGCATGCTGCAGAGCCCGCCCAATATTCATAACCAACAACCCCCCCTCCATACCCAGAGGCACAGGCTTGTCGTTTAGCACGCTGTCGGTAAACTCGTTGGCCTCGACGGCAAAGGCATCCTCGAAACGCTGCCAGTACTCGGGCTGCACCTCGTGGCGCACGCCCAGGCCGTCGCACACGACGACGTTGTTGGCCTTGGGCACCACGTTGACCATGATCTTGCCCGTCTTGCCCGTGATCTCGGTGCACACGTCGTGTCCGTGGGCCTGGGTGCGCGAGCAGTAAAAGTAGGCAATCTTGCCGCCCCAGAACTCGACGACGCCCACGGCGTTGTCCACGTCGGAGAGCTCCTTGAGCTCCGGGTGGTGCTGCAGCGTGCCGGCCGCCCAGCAGGCCTTAGGCACCGGGTTGCCGAGGTACCAGAGCGACAGGTCGATGTCGTGGATGGCGCAGTCGACGAAGATGCCGCCGTTGCGCGAGGCGTAGCGCACGAAGAAGCCCGTGTCGTCGAGGAGGTCGCACGTGTTGGAGCGTACCATGAAAGGCTCGCCGATGGCCTTGTCGCCGAGAATCTTCTTGGCCGCGTCGCGGTAGGAGGCGTCGAAGCGGCGGGAGAAGCCGGCCATGACCTTGAGGGTAGGCTTCTTGGCGGCGGCATCGACTACAGATTGGGCCTTTGGGAGTCAGCGATGGCAAGGTGAAAGAGGATTGGGAGTCGTACCTCGTCCATGTCAGTACTCAAGGGCTTCTCGCACAAAACGTGAAGATCCTTGGCAATGGCAGCCAGCGACTGGCTAGCGTGCACATCGGTGCTGGTCGACACCCAAACGGCCTGAAGCCCGGCGTGGTTGAGCATGTTGTCGTAGTTGTCGTAGACGGCGATGCCAAAGTTCTTGTACTGTGGGTTCTCCTGAGCCCACTCGACCTCGTGGGGGGTAGAGCTGCAGACGGCCACGACGCGAGCGTGAGGGACTCGGTAGAGAAGGGTGTGGACGTGACGTTTTCCCTGTTGAAGTGTGAGAGGGGAGTGGTGAGGAGAGGAGAGGACGTACCATGCGGCCGAGGCCTACGACAGCAATGTTGACAACTTCAGACATGGTTGAGGAGGTTGAGAGCGAAGTGTATAAGTGAAGAGTTGTAGAGTTGGTTGGGAGATGTCTTGTTCCTCAACTCAGGGAAGAGGGAGGATTCTTATACTTGTCGACCACTCAAGGAGATCCATTCAAGTGCCACAAAACGGGAAAGAGTCCATTATGCATCTCTTGTAATCATGTTTCCGTAGACAGGTCGTTGAGGAAAGTCCTCCATTCAGTCGCGATGTTCCCGGTGATGCATGCCACAATAGGGAATCTCGATGCCACGGCCTGACAGGATTTACCTGAACTGGGCATCCCCGTGACCCCGCATCTGGGGCATCGTCGATGGCTACTTGAAGAGGAGATTCCGTTGGCGACGAAGCGGAAAACCGGGGTAATACTAACTCGTATAAGTAGGTACCCCCGAAATCTCCTGCGACGCCCGGGGAAATCTCTTAGACATTGCCGACTTTTGCGAGTTGAATTGGACTCTGGAAAGAAACTCGAGTATCAATTCTGATATCAAGGTCACCTGCTCAAAACAAGTCCTGTGTTGACTAAGCCGGTGTCATCGATGGAAAAGATTGCCGTTCTTGGCCACCGTCTCTGCGAGGCAAGTTTTTCCGCTGCGGAGACGATTCCGGCATTTCGCGTTTCGGCAAGACGAGGAAATAAGAAGGTCCAGCCACCTTGAGGAATTGAAGTTTTAAATTCTTCTTCTGTCTCGATTTTTCACCTAATAGCTTCCGCTGCCTTTCCTTTGGACCTAGATGAGTGTCGGCGGTTTATTTTCACCCTGTATTCTCCTCAAGTATACACTGTGGCTACCTAAACTCTTGCAGCGCTTTCGGAACCGGCCACGCCCTCTTCTCCTTAAACCGCTGCACCATTCCCCTCAACGCCTCCCTTTCCCAGGGATCGGTAAAGTAGCTACCATACAGCTGGATAGCCAGAGCTGCGTTTACAATGGCCGGCGGCGTGGCAGGGTGTTGCAAGGCGATGCCGCAGACGTCCAACACCAGCGAACGGACCCTGCCTTCGGCTTCTCGGAAGGCCAACCTGGTGTCTGCTTGATCTCTCCTGATGCCTGTTAGCGACGTGGTCAAAGGCGAATGATTGACGTACCCCAGGAACGGCGACTCGGCAATCAAAATCATCTTGGATATTATCAAGTGTTGCATGCCCGTCAGCGCCATGCTCGAAGCATACCAGATGGCCGGAAACACTTCTCCCTTGGCTCGATCCGGAGCACGCGATAAGATCGGCGACAGTCCTTCGACGGTGGTTCGCTCAAGGTGGCTTTCCTGCTGCTTGAGTCGTTCTGCACGAGTCATCAGCGTCGCATCAGGGATACTGACGATCGATGCACTCACGCCATTCCGCCTCGGATCTATCGTCGTACAACCACCTTGCCACCTGACTCGTATGGATTACCAGTTTGTTCTCGGCCGAAATATCATCCCAGTCGACGGGTGGATCCATCATTTGCGGCGAGTACCCCCTCCGAAGTGCGTAGTACACTTCCTGTCTCAGGGCGATCCAATACGACGCATCGAGGAGATCCAGCCGCTTGACCAAGTCGGCCGAGTTTGAGCTCCTCAGGACGGCATTGAGAATGGCCAGAAAGTTGACACGGCCATAGATGGGTGTGGTGTTGACGGGGTCGCTCGAGGCCGATTCCTCGTCTTCGTCGTCATCCATTTCTTCGAATTGGCGGAGAATCACGGCCGTGGTGACGATCAACTCTCGCGTCTCCTCATCTCGAGTTTCGTGGAATTCCTTCAGCACGGGTATGCACTTGAGCATGTACTCGACGGCGGTATCTGGCGTCAGGTTCGGCAGCAGCTGGCCCTGGTAGAGGAGGCCCTGCGGGGTCTTGAGCTCGGGGAGTCGACAGAGATGACGGGCCGAGACGGCGAAGATTGCGTAGCGCAATGGGGGGTATCTTCTTGCGCGCTCTGGCACGAGGAGCTGGAACCGACTACGAGGATCGCAAATGTCAAACTGCAGAGATGAGCAAGAGTTTAAGAGCAAAGGTAAGGCATGATGCGCGGAGTACGCACCCAGTGAGAAAGCTCGTTGACATAATATCTCAGGAGACAGGCTTCCTGAATGGCCACCAACGTTGCGTCGGTATCTCTCTTGGGCTCAAACGCATCCAGGCCACCCCAGGCAGGTCCCTGCCGAGACAAGACGGGAAGAACAGCAGAATCTCCGGTTCGGAAACTGGGCTGTTGGTGATCAGAGACGGTTTCAAGAGCAAGAGGCCCGGGTGAAGCGGCGAAGTCGTCGGCGGACCCTCCTGCGCTGTTGGGTGTTGGGGGAGATGCAACATGTGGAGGCGAAACTTGGGGCAGATTCGAGCCGTCGACTTCCATTTGCGGCTCTTCAGAAAGGACGGCTGTGGCATTTGGCTCAGGTCCTGCCTCGGCAGCAATTCTCTGAGCCGGTCCTTGAGGTTTAGTATGAAGTCGAACTATTAACGTCAGTTTATGGATACGAGCAGCAATCGACGGAGGCTTCGTGCTTACACTCTCTGGCACTGCTATTCACCCAATTCTGGTTATCGGCAAACTGCGCATCATACTTTGCCGACGAGCCATGTCGAAACGGACGCTTTCTTCCCGGACGCACGCATTGCAAGCCCTTTGCTCGACAACGATGGCACTGCAGCGTATCTTGATCGCCTGCGCCGGTTGTTCAAGGCGGGAACATCAGTTACACCAAACAAGGAGCGCCTTTCCTGGTTATGACGTACATTTGAGGTGTTTGCCTGCGAAGCGAGGTTACCAAGAGGATACGAAATATTGGACGAGACGGTCGAGACGAGACAGCGTACCTTTGCATTCGGAACAAGGATTCTTCAGCGAAGGCATGTTCCTCGAGGGTTGCGCAGAGGCCAGAGGCCATAAGGGGGGAACTGGGGGAGCTGAGAGGATGGAAAAGAAGAATCGAGTAGGAGTCGGCGGACAAAGTGCCAAAGTGGAACGAAGCTGGTTGGTGAAGCCTTTTTGACGGTGCGGGGTCGCCCATAGTTGCCAAAAGGGGTAAGACTTTTCCGGGTGTAGGGTAGTTTGAGGGTGTTGTCGTGAAATGTCCTGGTTTTAGTATTATGTTCCTAATGTTATTGCATTTGAGGTTAAAGACGGTAATAGGAATATTTGGCGTCATTAGTAAATTGCTATTCCCTGGCTTGCCTACATGATAAATCCACTCATTTTCTCTTAGGATGTCTTGTTGACTGAAGGTCAGCGTTGCTAAACCTCCGGCTGCCGCATCCCCACGCACCAGTGTGTATGCAGTAGAGAAGTGATATCGAAGTCAATAATTAAATGCAATTTGATATATGTTCCGCTTCGAGATCTAGTCTATATGAAAATGATGGCGTGGAATATTTGAACATTGCGCTGTCAAAAGCAGCCCACCCCGTGCAGCTATGCCCGGTAGAAAGACTTCTTGGGAGCACCCGTGTACAGCTGCTCGCCATCCTTCTTGAACCCAGTAATCACAGCCTGGCCCTTCTTGCTGACGATCCACTCCGCAAAAGCGTCGGCTTCCTTCGGGTTGGGCGCATTCTCGCCGACGAGCAGGTGCGCCGGGTTAAGCAGCAAATCGCCCGGCTTGTCGGAGCCGGCCTTGTACACCACCGTCTTGTCGCGCAGCTCCTTGTCAATGGACAGTATGGTGCCGCGGTCGGTAATGGTGTACTCCTCCAGCTTGATGGCGGCCGTCAGCGCCTGGATGGGAAAGGCGATGAACTGGTGGTACCACGTCGAGTAGGCCGTGGCCCACGGGACCTGGCCGATGCCGGCCCAGAGCAGCGTCTCCTTGATGTTGGTGGCCGACTTGTCGAAGCGGCTGAGGAAGCGCACGGGGGGCTCCGTGGGCTCGCCCTCGGCCGCCGCGTGCAGGGCCGAGAAGAGGCTGAGGATGTCGTCCGTGTCGGAGAGGTTGGCCGGGTTGGACGGCGGGCCGACGAGCAGGAAGTGGTCGCGGAAGGCGTAGTGGCTGGGGTTCTTGGCGATGCCCTGCTGGATGGCAATCTTCTCGGCCGCCTCGTTGTACGTGATGCCGACGTCGACGTCGCCCGATTGCAGGTATTGGATGCTGTAGGTGGTGTCGCTCTTGTACCAGCCGACCTTGAACGGTTTGGCGCCTTCGGCGACGCGGTCTTTGATGTAGGCCAGGGCGAGTTCTAAGAGGAATTAGTTTGAGTGAATTCTTTGATGAGTACAGAAACGAAGTATTCGCACCTCCGATTAGACCGCTCTGGCCTGCACCACCGTTTGCAATGCGCAGCTTGATGTCACCACTTGTGCCGTAGACCTTCTCAGGCGACACGGCGGCGCAGGTTGTGGCTAGAAAAGAGGCGGCGAGAGCCAAGAGCTTCATGGGAGGGGCCATGGCTAATGTGTCTGGCGTATTTGCGTTGGTTGTGTATACGGCGATGGGAGAATGAGGTCCTGTTTGGCTGCGACTTGTTCTCTCTTGGCTTGTAGTTGAGTGTGAGTGTTGCTGTGCGGTTGCTGTGAGTGATGAGCGAGCCTTCAGAGAACGACCGAAACCCCATTCTTAAGTAATAAAATCGCTTTCAATAACAAAGCACGCCAAGAGCTCCGGGCCTTTGCAAATGCCTGTCATAGTCACCATCTGCGCCCCCCGCGAGACGGCTTGGTGATCGACATCGGGGACTCTGCTTCGAGTCGACGGGTCTTGGTGAGCGGACGCACCGCTGCAGAAGCCGTCGTTGTTGGCTCACTGGTGTCGAATCCCTGGGCACGGCATTTGCTCGGGAACCACTCAGCGGTGCTCGGCGAGGACAATAAGCGGCCCGGCGACGCAGATCGAAGCCTTGTCGGGTTGATGCTGCAGAATAAGCGGCTTCCTGCAGATTGCCGGACGAGGCAGTGCTTGATGAAGAGCATCGGAATGTGCGTGGGCCTCGGGGACCTGTCTGTCCTTCTGGGGCCTGTATCGCTGTTTTTAGGCTTGGTCTTCCTGCATCTTTCGCCCAAGCCTCCCTCCCGGCGGACGGCTGGTCCGAATCTCCACCATTGTTGGTCCTGAGCCAATTGAAGGAGCCGATGAGGCCTCTGGAAGGCCGGTTTGCAGTGAGGATCCAGCTGAAGGTGAACCCGACGGCACTTTAGGGAAAATTGCGTGAGAAGGCATAAATAACGCGAAATACGTGGAGGGATCAATGAAGCAATATGATGCAATGAAGACAGCGAATAAAATGAATTGAAATAAGATAGGTGAAGGAATTGCATTCCCTGCCTGGACATTTGATGGATACTAGACTACACCCTGTTTCTTAGGATGTGTAATTGCCAGCGCAACCAAAATCTTGCTGCGTGAGGCACGCATTTGACATGGAGCCATGGATCTGGCTCAATTATGTCATTGCCTTACGAGGAATCACTAGGTAAATGACCGGGTAGAAGCTTGTCATGCCCTGCATCATAGAACTAATATAACACCCCAATCTTACGCCATTCTGGGGTTAAGCATGATAACAATTGAATGATACATTTCTGGTGGATGAGGTGAAGGCCTCCAGCGGGATCGCGACCTCTCATCGATGGGTGGAATGTTACCACGACCACCAGCATTTAAAAGCGTCTCGCATCACACGAGATCCAGTATCCTGTCTCGATGGAATTGGCGCATGCCTGCGACGATTTATTGATTTATTGGAGGGTATTTGGCTCTTCCGTTATTGCTGAGGTTTGTCCCACCAATCCGTCACCAGCACAATTACTGACAACACAGTCAAGCCTCTACGGCGCTGGAGGAGTAATTATAATGGATCGACCGAGTCCAAGCGGCCAATCTGCGAAACGAGAGTAATAGACTAATAGGTATGTCGTTCAAGCCTCGCGATCCATTGCTTACTTGCTCTGGTGATAACTTAGATATATTTTGGAGATCTTGGTCTGCACGATCGCAATTTGTTCCTAGTCCAAGAGGGATAGCGATTTGTGATTGCCCTCCAGGCTCCTAGTGCCGAAAGCTGGCGGGATGTACTCGTACTTCGGTTCTCCTGTCAATGCGAACGCAAACTGAGACAAGTTCACACCCGAAGGCATCTATCTGCCCTGGAAGCCCTCTCATATTCAACCTTTCCAACCAATGCGAAGAGTGCGAAAATGGTTGCCTGGATGGCGTGTGCCAAAGCCATGCACTTCCCCCGCGCGAATGCCTCACTCATGTGCCGGGCGTGGTGGCATCCTTGTTCTTAGCGTGTGGCTTGCACCCGGGACACCTGCTGCTGCGAGCTTATTGGACGACGTTTTCGTAAAGGGCTTTTTACGAAATACGAAGCCAAGAGGATCAGCGACGAGGCGTTTGTGTGATGCAAGGGAGTCTTGGGGGCGCGGGACGAAGTCAAGAACAGCCTCCATCTACAGCTATAAAGCGATGGCTTTGAGGTGGAAGAAGAAGATGCATATGATCTCTACACATTGCAATCACTTCATTACATCAATTGACATCTGGTCATTCCCTCTATTCACATTAAAAATCCAACCCCTTCAAAATGGCCGGACTTGTCGCCTGCGCTGAACCCGACGCCAAAACCGGCATGTTCCCCAAGATGGGACCCCGTCAAGCAGGAGGAGAAATCTCATCCTTCGACCACTTCTCCAAAGAGTCCATCGTCCCCCTCAAAGATCTCACGCATTGGCCCAGGGCTGTCGACTGTCCAGCCTGCATGGAGCCCTCCATCACCCGCGTCAATGTCAAGGTTTGCAAGGGCACGCAGTAAGTATCCTGTACCCTGAGATGGTTTTTGGAAGATGCTAGTCTAACAATTTTGAAGTCTTATGGCCGCCCTGCTCTTTGTCTGCACTGTTGTTGGAGGCGCGGTGCCCTACCTCTCTCGAAGCTTCAAGGACATTGAGCACTATTGTTGTCGGTGCAATCGCAGGCTTGTCACGTATCATTTTGGCACTGGAACTGAAATTCATGTCTGGTGATTGTCAACGCGAGATGTTTCTTTTTTCTTGCTGGCGGAGTGAATAGGGAGGATGAGGACACAGGCAATGATTCCGGAGAGATTAGCACACCGCGTATTTGAATGCAGTTGTAATTCCTGAACCTCGGATATTGCTAGAGATTCCCGCCTGGTCTGTTACGGCTGGGTTGTGCTCTGGGTTCCTTAGAAGGGCACTTGCACGGGCGGTCATTGAGCATTCAATACCCAGCTACATCACCTTGCAGAAGATTTGAGACCCCAAAAGAAATATTTGTTGTTCCAATCTGCTTTCCTTCCTACCTATAAACTGAACCATTTCCTCTTCATCAATATCACTCCAAATCAGCAACCTTGACAACCCTGCCCCTCACATCCGACAAAATCCCCTGCCGCCTCTGCGCATATTCCAACATGCTTTCATTCCAGGCTTTCCTGTCCTCCCACCTTAGCACTACTCGAGCTTTCCGCGGTCCAGCCCAGTTCACAATCTTGTCTGGGGCCTCCGCCGTGGCGTAGGTGACTCGTCGTCGCTCCAGGTGCCGACCTACAAAGAGCCACTCCAGAATCTTGATGTCTGGGTTTTCAATGCCAAGATCCGAACTCCTTGTCTTGAGGAGATGGTGAGGCACCCTTGCGCCCTTGCGCACGATACACTTGGTCGCTTCCGTCTGTCGATGCGAGAATGCAGCAACCAGAGGCACGCCGTGATCGTGGCACTCGTGTTCAAAAATGTCGAACCCGAGCTCCTGGAACCTTCGAATGGCCTCGACCTGTCCCCAGCAGGCTGCTCGACACACCAGGTTGTGGTTTTCCGGGGTCGTGAGGCCCAATAGGCGGCGTAGCTCGTCTCTGCTCAGAACATGAGAAAGAAGACGCAAGTTCTTCGCTAGGGCAACAAGGCTCCTCGTAGACTGCCTAAAGAGCATGTAGGGCCATTCAAGAATGTCTTGAGTTCGGAGGAAATGAGCATCTCGGTTCAATAACAACCGCAAATAACCCGCAGAGTGACTTGCCATGAGCGAGTGCGCAGCGGACACCCCGTCAACATCTAGTCGATGTAGGTTTGTCCCTTTGTCGAGAAACCGGAAGAAAAGTTGGGCATGGTGGATGCTGGGTATGCGACCTTCCATTTCCGCCATGTGATGCAAAACGTTTCTCCCCACGGTATCTACTCCGGTGTCAGATTGACAAGAGTCCGCGAGGATCTTAACGACTTCCCATTTTCCTTCCATCAGAGCCACCATGAGCGGTGTCTGGGCAGACGAATTCAAGGGACTGGAGCAAGCACCGCAGCTGAGAAGGTACCTGGCAACTTCCCGACCCCCACCAGCACTTGCTAAGTGAAGGGCTGTCCTGTTCGCGCCATCGGTCTGTTCTATGTTCGCGCCATTGTCAATCAAGGCCTTGCAGGCATCCACGTCGTTATAATATGCCGCAATATGAAGTGGAGTCCAATGCGGAGATGTGGGATGTTGGCCATTGACGACAATGTCCGTCAATTTGACTCGTGATGGATCATGTTCGACCAGATGATGTGACCTCAGCCTGTGTTATCATTAGCTGAGATAGTCTTGTTGCTTGTTTCCCAGGGACTGATCCACTCACACTAAATTGTCTTGGCTGACGAATTTATCGCGAAGTTGATCCAATATGATCCGGAGACCTTCGGAGTTACCATGCGATACCGTATCGTAGACGGGATTGAATAGTGGTCCGAAAAATGCGCCATCCTCCTCCAAATACCTAGCCACCAGGGCAGGTAAGATAGGGTTGAAGCTTGCATTAGCGATGGCATAATGAAGGGCATTGTGTCCATCTGCGAAAAAGGTTGACACAGTTGCACCGTTTTCAAAGAGCCACTGGATCATCGCAAGGGTGTTTCCTCCCTTGACAGCAAGTCCCAATGGCGTCAGTGCCCGCCAGTTGTTGAAGCGAACGTTTATCGGACACCCAAGACGGCGTAGCCTTTCACAGGCGGGAACATCGTTTTGTTGAATCGCCCTGCGTAGTCCATCAAGCAACGGTCCGAGTACTCGTGGGGAGGTGACCGGGACATCGGGCGGGACGGGCTCTTCCGAAGACGTCTCTAGGGCGCGGACGAGGCTCGTATCGCCAGTCATGTACGCCCGCGCGATCGGAGTATACCCTTCGGTGCACACCGTGTGGTTCGCCCCAAGATCCATCAAGGCCTTGACCGCCTCCAGGCATTGCATTGAAGCTGCTACATGCAACGGCGTCAAGCCAAAGCGGTCAGTCGCATTGATGTTGGCTCCACGACCCTTCAAGAATCTGATGGTAGAGGGATTGTTAAATCGAGCGGCGTAGTGCATGGGCGTTGCGAGGTCCTTATCCCGGGCTTCCAGATCAGATAGAAGACCCTGATCCAGATAGAACTCCAGGCACTCCATACGGTTCCATGCTGCAGCAAGATGGAAAGCGTTTCCACCGTCAAAAGCCATCTCATACCAAATTCTCGTCCAAGTTCGACCCCAACACGAAGGAGTGTTGTTGGCTTTGGAGTCGTCTGCAATCTTGGCCAACACGGATATATGACCCCCGCGTACTGCTGCCAGTGGTGCATCAAAGGCGCCGTTGATAGTAGCCCATGGGTCAGCTCCAGCGTCGAGCAGGAGCTGAGCAGTGTCAATGCTACCGCGAGAAATGTGGTAGGCAAGTGGCGAGCCGTCTGTTGTCGAGATGGGTAGATTGCAGTCCACACCAGTTTGCAACAACCGCCTTAGCTTGCGGGTAGAACCACCCCATGACCTTCCAGTGAAATGAAGAGGTCCGCAGCCGTCAAGCGATTCAATGCCGGAAGATATACTCTCCGGGGTTGCATGTGACAAGAGTAGTTGAAAGTTCGGCTCGCTGATGGGAACATCGGGAAAGCAAGCAAAATCGAATGGTGAGAGACGGTCCACCCTTGAATTGAGGTTGATGTTGTTCTCCAGGAGCAACACGATCATCTCCCTGTCGTCGTGAAAAATCGCCTGGCACAGAAGCCGAGTCATGTCGGGTTCATACGCCGCGCTGGCCCATCGCGTTGTGTGCTTTGCCAATCGCTGCACAATGGGTGAGAACAACCCCCAACCATCAAGCGACCAGCTATGAGCGGGGATTTTTTTGTTATCAGAGAGGTTGTGGAATCTGCCGAGCAGAGGTAGGACATCCCTCGCGATTGACGAGATAAATGGGATGACGGCCGACTTTCTGCATTCAGCTTCGTACGCCTTCGGCACTCCGAGCTCAACGAGAGTGGAAACCAATATTTGAAGCCATTCGTCGCCGTTGTATCGTTTCGTGGCGACTTTCACAGTCTCAGAGCAGACGAAGGACCACAGCGCGCTTGCTTCGCCTGGAGTTGCCATGACGGTGCTGGGAAGTAGAGCCAAGAATACTTCGCGATCGAACTTTCTGTCCAGGTCTGCTGTGACTTGTACTAGCATCAACTCAAGTGGCGTCTTTTGGTCTGTTTGTCGGCGCTGTTCGACAGAAAACAGTTGCTTGAGAAGATTAACGCACTCGACGGTCGAGAATTCGCCGAGGAAATGCAAAGGGTTCCCAGAATCGCTGTCCACGCCGTCCGCTGCAACTCCAGCATCCAGTAGGGCCTGGACAACTTCGGATGATCCGAGTTGAGCTGCTCCGCGGAAAATGGACTGTTTGCTTTGCCAGAAATCCGGCGATTTGCAGTATTTCGAGAGCAGTCGGACCGACTCCGCGTGCCTTTGGATCAATGCTGCACAGATTGGCGTCTCATTGGCGTTTGACACCATTTGCAAGGCGTGCTCTCTTTCCTCCAGGTCAACAAGAATCTTCAATATCCTCGTTGCACCCAGCTCAGCGCTGTAATGCCACACGGTCTTGTGTTTGTTGTCCGGTGTCACTGTGGTTGCCCGGCGTTTGAGTAAAGCCTTAAGTGAATCCTCGTCCTCATCCTGGCAGCACAAGTGCACGGGTGTTCGACCATCCTCAGCGAGTATGTTTGGATCGACTCCCAAGTCCAACAAGACTTCGAGCACATCCAGCGATCCATTAAATACAGCGATGTGAACTGAGCTCCAATCTGGGTGGTCGACATCGATGCCAGTTGATCTTACAAGATTGGATCGACCAGTCTCGAGAAATCGACCGAGCTCGAGGACGTCGTTCTGTCGGATGACAGACCAAAGAAACGTGAGACTTTCCTCCATGTAATCACTGGAATTGCTCGTTGCATCCAAATCTGTCGATTGATGTGGCAGCTTGACCTCCATGTCGCTGGCGAGGTCGAGAGTCATGTGGTATAAGCGTGACTTCGGCTCAGTTGTCGCCGCCTGTTCTCCAAGAGCCTCAAGAAGATTTGGAAGCATCTCCTCGACACCAAGAGCCCCATTGGCCCACTCACGCCTGACGCGTAGCATCTGGTAGCACTCCCCGAAGAAACACAAGTCTCCCTCTTCAACTGTCACGCCCGCTTTCACGAGGTCCGTCACAATCTCAAGGACGTGTTCATCCGCATCGAGCGGGGAATGAAAGAAAACAAGAGATAGCACTGGGGTATTGATGAAAGGAGTCCTGAATTGCAAGTGAGGATTTGACCCCTCATCCAACAGCAACTGTATAGTCTGCCGTTGTGCCAATGGTGAGAACGAGTAGCGCCGAAGGTCTTCTGCAAATTCTGGATCGTCTGTATCAAGGAAGACCCTGAAAGAACCAATTGCAAAGTGGAACGGCGTGCCAAACCTACTCCTCAAGTCCACACACGCTCCTTGCTCCAATAAGTGACAGCAAAGATTGGGAATCCCCAATGCAGCCGCCATATGCAGAGGTGTAAAGTCTGGTCTTAGAACAGCAGAGATGACCTCGATAGCTATGTCAGTGTCTGACTTATCATCGACTTGTTCCCAGCTGGAATCATTGAAATCAAGGTTAAGATAGTGGCAAATGAGCTCAACAGCCCAGGAGCAAAAGCTTGGTGTTTTTTGAAGATGGAATAGATCAAACAGATGCGTGATGGAACAATCTTGGCTGGCTGGGAGGTGACGTATCCAGTGAATCGCGTGTTGGTAAAACGGCCGTTTGTCCCGTCTCTCTAAGACGCGGTCTAGTGCGTTCTCGGTTGCCTCCGGGAGGCGCTCGTGGTTCTTGAGGGTGAGAAAACGGAGACAGAGAGGTCTAAGAAGGTTGTCGGTTTTTTCTCGTGACACACCGTATTCGCTGAGTGTTGGATGCTTGAGACAATCACCCTGAAGATACTCCAAGACTGAAAAATGGGCGAATTCGATAGTATCTCTGATCTCGGATATTCGAATGAGACTCCCACACCATCGAAGAACTTCCCGCTCTTCCACGATTTCATCGTCAAAAAGGGTGTCTGAATCGAGATCGACGGATATTGCCTCGCACATCGCTCGGATCGTGAGGCGTGGTCTAGCATTGATGACTAGCAGAGACCTTCGTACTAGTTGTTTCACCACTTCGTTGCGGCCCTCGATCCTCAGGAGAATCCGTTCGTAGGTGGCTGGGAGTGTGGGCGGTAGCGTATCCAATGCTTTTCGTCGAGCTCGATCCGTTGGAAGCTCGCAGAGGTGGTCCAGCTGGCATGTCACCCACCGAAACCTGCACTCAATGATCAGTATTTCCCATACGATCAAGTTTTGTCACGGAATGGATACTGACATTCCTTTAGCGCCATCTACCAGTTGAGTCATGATCTCATCTTTCAGCGCCAAATCTCGAAGTCTCAGCTTCTTCGAACGGATGCGCTGGTCCAACTCAGAGGCCACGTAAAGTTGGAGATCTTCAGTGTGCGCTGCGATTTCGATATTGGGAAAGTGGAATTCCACATGTTGGCGAATAGGAATCTCGTCTCGGCTCACCAGAGCCATGCTGATGGTCTCATCCCTTTGAGACAAGGAAATGTCGACCAGGTTTTCCACAGTCGAATCAACCAAATCATCGCATTCATCCAAGCCATCGACGATGAGGTAGACTCGGCTGAACAAGTCGCAAATTTGATAGAGTAGCTCAAGCAGCTTCTCCGTCGACGGTTCGGTGGAAAGTTGATGGTTCGATTTGAGCTCGTCATAGTACGTCTCCAAGATTTGGAATGCGCTCTCGTTTTGAAGGGCAAGTTGAGCACACAGGGATGAGAGCATGGACGAGAAGACGTGGGTTTTTGCATCTCGGTACGTGCAAAAGAAATAGGCCACGGCCACGTCTGGATCGGCGCCTTTGCGTCGACCACACTCCTCAATGATCGAGGCTGCGAGGACAGATTTGCCGGCGCCGGGGATGCCACTGAACCAAATTCTGGACGCTGGTGTGGTGTACCATTCCTCGAAATCAGGGCCTTCTGTGAGCCAAAGACCCGTCAGATTGTGGCGTACCTTCCTATTAGTGTCAAACTCCTTGTGAGGATTGACTTTCATGAAGAGTTTGAAAATGTCATTCTTCCTTTTCTCAGAGTAGGTTGTAGATCCAAGGTCCAAGATTTTGTTGACGGTGGCTTGGACGTTGTTGATCGAATCAGTGGTTGCCGCTTGTCGGGATAAGCAGAGCTTCAGCTTGGTTATCGAGTCTGCTGCGATGGCAAGGTCGATTGTTTCCTTGTGACGGTGTATCTCCTGAAGGATTTCCCCGGTTTCGGGGGAAGAGAAGGGCCATGTCAAGCGTGCGCCGAGTCTCTCAAGGCCAGATGTCGAGTTGAGACGTGAATCCTTGCCGGAAAGCTTCTCATCTAAGCGCCTAAGGAGTTGCTGGCACTCATGGAGATGATGAGGCTTGAGATTCGAGGAGCCCAGAGCCGCGGGTTCTCCGTCGGCAGGTTCATTCTCCAACTCGAATGCGGCCAACGAGAGGTGATGTAATACGACGGAAAGATTTTTCACCTCGTGCGATAGCTTTTCCACCTCTTTTCGCGACCCTGTCACGCCCTTCCGGTACTTGTTAACCGCTCGAAAAACGAGGTCAGACAGGGAGAATAGCCCCGCGATGCTTGCTGAAAGGGAGAGAAGATCCATGCTGGCTTATTGATGCCCGGGATTGTTCGTCCGGGAGTCGGCTGGGATGTAGTGTTCAAAACATTGTCGTCCAAGATCCAGTCGAAACGAGGAGGGAAGTTGAAGTTGAGCGAGGAAGAAGAGCTGAGAGATGGAGAAAAGCTGAGCGTGGGGATGGACCGAGAAAGAGGGGAGATGGGAGAGATTTGAGAGAGACAGGACGATTACGAAGAAAAAAACTAAAGAATTGATGATGGGGGTAGTTGAGATGAGGGCAGTTGAGGCGGGGAAGAATGAAGAGAAGGAAGGGGTCGAGTGATGGAGAAGAGTTGAAATAAAGAGAACAAGACGTTATGGGGCAAGAAGAAGATTTGAGACGGCAGAAAGACCAAGAAGGACTGGAGGAATGCCTTACGAAAGGCCTTACCGGTATGCCAACAGACTGGCTCGGCGAAGGGATAGGCAGAACTGCAATGCCCTATCCATAGCGCTGGTGCGGAAGCTGCTGTAGAGACTGCATTGGGGAGCATTGAAAGAGGTTGACAGGCGCAATAGAGGGCTGTGTTAGGTGGCAGTGAGCGCTGCGGTGAGAGCTAATGCACACATATGCCAGCGAAGCCTGCCTTGGCGAAGTCGAGGCCACTCAACCTACGTAACTTGTATCACCTGAGTTATTAAGTTATCAATGATAATGCAGGTGTTATTCAACTGCCTTAAAAGGACTCGCTAACTGCGAGATATCATTGGAATCTCTCGAAATAGAAATGTCGATACGTAGGTGGCTTTTCGAACACGTACGTACAGTATAATCTTTGGAGGGCCCAGGTCGAATAATACCGGAATACATAATTAGTAGGCGTAAAAGCTGATGGCCTCATTATCCGACGCCCTGATCTTCTTATTGGCCCTCTTCAGCGTAATTCTCAACACCCAGGCCGTCGCAACCACCCCCATCGAAAAAGCAATACTCGCAATCATGGCCCGACGGAACAGAGGCGAGTCGCCATCGGGCCACAGATACGGCGTGTACACAAAGGACAAGTTGCCCAGGGTATTCACAATGGCAATGGCCGCCGCCTTTTTCTCGTCCGTCTGCCCGACCGTGGCCGCCGTCCACGCCAGGTTGATGTTGTTGACGCCGTACGTGGCGCCGACGAAGAGAACCATGGCAAAGTATCGCGCGCCAATGTTGTGCGTGCCCGTGGCAATGGCGAATCCCACGCTGGCGATGAGCTTGGACGCGGTGACGTGCCACGTCCGCTCGTTGCGGCGCCCCGAAGACCACGAGACGAGCACCGACGTGGCCGTCGCGATGAGGAACGGGGGACACGTGAGGACGAGGGTGATTGTGGTGTTGAAGCCGAGCGACTTGACCGCCGTGGGCATGTAGTTCTTGAAGCCGTTGGCCGAGAGATGGAGGTTTCCCTGCAGCGCAAAGATCCACGTCCTGTAGTCGCGGACGGCGTCCCAGAGTCCCGACCAGGTGCTCGTCGCGAGGCGCTTCTCGGTCGTGTCGCGGGAGATGCGGACGTGGGCGAGTTGGCGTTCTTCTTCGGTGAGCCAGCGCGTTTGGAGGGGAGCGTCCGGGAGAAGGAAGAAGGCGATTGCGGCGACTACAACTATAATACATGTGAGTACGTGCTATATCTTGCGGCGACTTGATGGCACCTACCGGTGACGACACCCTGGATGAGGAACAACCATCGCCATCCTGACAAGCCATGAGCGCCGTCCAGTCCGGCAAAGACGCCCGCAGCGATGAGGCCTGAGAAGGAGCTCGCGAGAAGATTGCCAGTGTAGAAGATGGCCAATCGGGTGGCCGTTTCTTTTCGGTTGTAGAACAGACTGATCAAGTAGCAAGCTCCGGAGTAAAAGGGCGCTTCAGTCATGCCGAGGATGAGTCTGAGGACGTGTTAGGCGGCGCACTGGCTCGTGATTCGCACTTCATATTAAATCCGAGTCACTCACCTGCAAGCCAACATGCCATGGTAGCTCTGGACCCGACAAATCATGGTCGACACAACCGCCCACGCCATCATCCACCCCGACATGTACCACGACGGCCTTACGCGCGTGACCAGCATGTTGGAAGGGACCTGGCCGGAGATGTAGCCGACGAAGAAGATGCTGACACAGGTATTGTACTGCGAGCCAACCATGCCGAGCTCGTCGTCTAAGCCATTGAGCTTGCCGTTGACGATTGCGTTGCGGTCGAGGAAATTGAGAAAGTACATGAACCAGAGGATGGGCTGAGGGGTGAGCCAAGGTCAATTACTTCGAGGGGATTAAAGCATACCATGAGATAAATGTCCAGCTTCTTCACCAGCGCAATCTCCTTTGGGTCGGTCTTTGCATAGCCGCCAAACTTGTCCCGGTCCTCGGGAGGGATGTCATTTTTGAGATCGTCGTTTTGGAAGTCAACATGGTCGACGGCGATTCCCTCCTTGCGATCAGCGTTAGTGACTCTTGTCGGCGTTGTTGTCATTGTGAGCAGTAGATAGAAGTTGTGGTGTTGATGGTGAAGATTGCGATTCATGTGAGGAATCAGCCAGTTCATATAGTCGAGCCGCACGCTCTCATGCTCCTTAGCCCCGACCCGAACCAAACCATCATCCCTCATCCTCACTACGCTATGATGACTTTTGACTGAGTAGCCGGCACTCTTGGCTGCGGGGTAACGCGCTCGTTCCCTCAGCCTTCCCCATGGGGTAGATCTACAATCAGGCGAGCGCTTCAGATCCGAGAGATGGGAGCTTTAGCCGACGAGGATATCCATGTCAAGGTTCCGCGAGGAGCATCGGCTTTGCTCTCATTCGTGCGAATCGTCACCCCGTCGGGTCCCTTTTCCTACGACGCCATGCGTATCCGAAGTGAGATGTCTCTAGATGCTTTTATTGGCACGTCTCAGGAGTCCCCGCCGCCTTTTCCGTCTTTCTTATCCGTCGCCGACTTTTCCGCTTTCCCGCTGCTGTTCTGCGCATCCGTTGATCGCGTCCTCGGCCCTGAAATCCCGAGAATACTGAGACATATAATGCAGTCGTGAAGACAATGCTACTCGACATCCTATATGCAGACATTGAGTCAGACGCGCGCAAGTAATCATGACTATTCGACACGACATTGCTGCTCCCAAGACCCCTGTGGCTCAGGCCTACGAGGCGTCAGCAAAGCTCTCCACCGTCGATGAATTGATCCGAACGCGAGCTGCTGAGCTGGGCGATGCGACACTAATCGGCTGCCCTGTTTCTGGAGTGGCCGATTTTGAAGAACACAGCGCTCGCTCTATTGACAAATATGCAGACGCAGCGGTGGTGAAGCTCATTGACTTGGGCCTGGAGCCGGTTGTAAGTACAGAATTGCCACGGTCGCTGAACGAAGTCTGACAAGAATAGGATGCTTCTCTCAATGAAGCCCCAGTGGTTGCAATCCTCGCTCAATCCGGGCTCAACATTGTCGTCCAAATCATCGCCTTGAACCGACTTGGCTATGCCTCATTCCTAATCTCAACAAGATTGCCCAGTCCGGCCATAATCCAGCTTCTTGAGCTCGCAGGATGCGAAAAAATGCTCACCACGTCCAACTTCCATCCCGTCTTGGCCGAGGTGCAACAGCAACGGACACTGCAGATTCTTCCGCTCTTGGTGCACTCCGACTACTCCCACAAGACTGCACCGCGCTTCATCAGACCATACGTGCCCGAGAAGGAAGCGCGCAAAATTGCCGTCATTATCCATTCCTCGGGGTCGACGGGCCTCCCCAAGCCGATCTATCTCACCAACAGGAGCTGTCTCGCTGCATTCTCGACCAACCTGGGCTTGCGAGCGTTGTTGACATCTCCCCTGTTTCACAGCCATGGCTTTTACGAAGTTTTTAGGTCTATTTACTCTACAAAACCCATCTTCTTTTGCAATTACGGCCTTCCCTTGACCAGGGAATCCGTGGTGCAGATGATTGACGCAGTCAAGCCGGATCTCTTCCATTGCGTCCCGTACGTGATCAAGCTTCTCGCCGAGGCGGAAGAAGGCATTCGGGCGTTGACAAGAGTGAAGTTGGTCCTGTACGGCGGAAGCGGGTGTCCGGATGATCTTGGGGATCGCCTCGTGGAAGAGGGCGTTTATCTCTGTGGCAACTATGGAGCGTGAGTGACAACCAACCTATTCCGTTACAAGTTCGCTAACGCCATGTAGAACAGAGACTGGAAGACTGATGAACTCGACGCGACCTGAAGGAGACAAGGACTGGAGCTATCTCCGCGCCTTGCCCCAGGCCGAACCCTTCATCCTCTGGGACGAGGTCGCACCGGGACTGTTCGAGTGCGTGGCTCTCGACGGGCTGCCATCCAAGAGCACAGTAAACTCGGACGACCCCCCTGGCTCTTTTCGCACGCGCGACCTGTTCACTCCCCATCCCACTCGACCCAAGCTCTGGAAGTACGCCTGCCGTCTCGACGATCGCTTCACCCTCATCAACGGCGAAAAAGTCCTGCCGCTGCCCATCGAAGGACGCATCCGCCAAGAAGAGATTGTGAAGGAAGCCATCGTCTTTGGCGAGGGGAAGAGCTATCCCGGCGTCTTGATCGTCAAGGCCGATCGAGCGGCTGGTGTTTCGGACGAGGACTTCCTCGAGCGCATCTGGCCGGCGGTGGAGGCGGCGAATCAGCGTGCCGAGGCCTTTTCGCGCATCCCCAAGGAGCTGGTGATTATCGTGTCGCCCGAGATGGCGTACCCGAAGACGGACAAGGGGACCTTTATTCGCGTGCCGACGTATCGTCAATTTGCCGCCGAGATAGAGGCAGCGTATGAGGGGTTTGAGGGAGGCCAGAGTCAGAGCGGCGGCACATTGTCGCTCGAAGGCGAAGCTCTGGAGACGTATCTTCTCCGCCAGCTCCAGGAAAAGTGCGGCGCAGAGCTCCCTTCTCCGGAAGCCGACTTCTTCGCGGCCGGAGTCGACAGCCTCCAGTGCATCAAGATGTGGAGCGTCATCAAGAGAGATCTCGACCTCGGCGGGAGGCAATCAGAGCTGGGACAGAATGTTTTGTATGAGACGGGAAGTGTTCGGGCGCTGGCTCGACACCTGGAGGCGCTGAAGGCGGGGAGCTTGAGCGAGGCGGAGAGCGAGCTTCAGAAGATGGAGAGCTTGATTGCCAAGTACTCTACCTTTGAGCGCCACGTTGCTGGCAAGTCTGCGCGGCCGGAGAAGGAACTTGTGGTAAGTTGTTCTCTCAATTTCATCGTTTGACTGACTGGCTGACGAAGGTAGCTCCTTACGGGTGTAACAGGAGGCCTGGGGGCTCACATCTTGGATCAATTGACGGCCTCACCAAAAGTTAGCGCAGTTTGGGCCCTGGTACGAGCTTCCAGCGATGACGCTGCCGCTGAGAGACTCTACCGCTCTTTACAGGGTCGAGGAATCACTCTCACCGACGAGCAAAAGTCCAAGGTTATCGCATTGAGCTGCGGTTTGAGCCGTCCTGACCTTGGACTCGACTTTTCTCGCGTGTCCGAACTGAAGCGAAAACTGACAACCATCATCCACAGCGCGTGGGCAGTCAACTTCAACATCACGGTGCAAAGCTTCGAAGACCAGCACATCAAGGCCGTGCACAATCTCATTCAGCTGTCTCTCCAGGCCGACACACCCAAGCCCGCGAGCTTCTACTTCTGCTCCTCCGTCTCATCAGCCGGAGCATCGCCGCGCCCCGGCGTCGTGCAAGAGTCGTTCGTGCCGTCGCCCTCGTTCGCGCAGAAGACGGGATATGCGCGGTCCAAGTACGTGGCCGAGCACATCACGCGCAACGCTGCCAGGGGCGCCGGCGCTTCTGCGAGGGTGCTTCGCATCGGGCAGTTGGTCGGCGATAGCAGGATTGGGGAGTGGAATGCGACCGAGGGGATCCCGCTGATGATCCAGACGGCGGTTACGCTCGGCGCGCTGCCGGAACTTGACGAGGTGAGTGGACGGATGGAGATTCGATGGGAAGCAAAATGCTAACAATGGAAGGAAATGACTTGGCTCCCGGTCGACTATGCCGCAAAGGTCATCCTCGATCTCGCCAGTCTCGGCACGCAAACACCCAAGGATCGAAGCGCAGATCATGATCTCGCATATCACGTCCTCAACCCAACTCGTTTCCACTGGACCCGCGACATGCTTCCATCTCTCGCGAGCGCTGGGCTCAAGTTCGAGAGGCTCCCAACGACAGAGTGGATGAACCGACTGCGACAGTCTGACCGAGACGCCACCAAGAACCCGCCCATTAAATTGCTGGATTGGTTCGAGGGCAAGTACGGAACCAAGGCGGCGTCTTCTGCCGAGAAGGGGGTGTTGGAGTATTTGACGGACAGGACAAGGGAAGATGCTGTGGCGTGGAGGAACTTGCCTGATGTGACGGATGTTGGCTATGTGAGGACGATGTTGGGGCGGTTGGGAAGACATTGGACTGGGAACACCGCCTAATACAAGTATGAAGCTCAACAATTGATGACTACGAGGTAGTCCCCGATACACGCGATGACGACGGCATAATATGAAGCAGTGGTACTAAAGAAATCCTAGCTGGGCATGTAGAATGGACTATCCCGATGCTGGACTTCCTCTATTTACCCTGCCAGGTGGCCCGCCCTCGTAAGTCCGTCCTTCGTCGAGAGCCGCGTCAACATCTTCTGGAGTAAAGTGCTGATGCTGAAGACTAGTTTCCAGGTGATCCCGTAGCTTTGATCGTGTGTCGTAGCGTTGCCCGTCGGCGCATCGTGGGCAAATGTAAAAAACATCCACCGCAAAAGCCTCCCATCGTTCCGTCTCTGCTCGCGCGCGCCGAATCCGAACGGCATCTTTCGCGATTGAATCGATTTTGTCCTGCACCTCGGCCTTGCTGAGATATTCGTCTGTCATCTGTCTGATCTTCTCCAAGGTAGTCTCACCCGTGTTTGCCGGGTGCCAATCGAATAAAGGAATTGTCTTCATATCCCCCTCAGCATTGAGTCTGTATCCGGTGATGTCATAGCTCTCCACCAGGCGTTGCCACTCCTCCGTTTCGGATATCCCTTCGCTTTCTAAACCTAAAGTTACCATCACCCGGGTGGTATAAATTGCTGCAACTAAATTCTTCAATCGCCCGACCCGGCTTGCTCTGTCCCGGGACTCCCGGCTCACTGCATCGGCAGTTTTCAGTCCAGTGCCCAGACTTACGAAGAGAGCAGGGAACTTCCCGGAGAAGTGTGCAGTAACTTCATGCAGGGCTATTTCTGAAGGATTTCTCGCCCACAAAGAATCATCTTCATGGTTCAATTCGTTAATCGAGATTGGTTCGAAATAAAATCGAGCGGCAGTTGTTGCACGTGCAATCACCCAGATGGGGCATGCTGATGTTGAGAAATGCTCACGCGAAATGACAGCTTCCCGACTTTTGTAACTTCTGAAAATGATGTGTGCGTTCACCGTATGGAGACCATCGTAGAAGGAGGAAAGAACCATGCTTGATACCCTAGTCGTTAGTGACACAATACTTACAACTAACAACAACCAAAGAATTGACAATCTTACGTTTGGGTGCGATGCTGTAGTTCCTCGGATTCAAACGGCTCCGTGGACGCGTCATGAGAGTCTTCTCGGTTCTTGAGATTGCTGGAGATGATTTTGATGAATGCCCGCCTTGTTTTGTCGGACGAAAATAGGTGACGGAATTGGCTTAAAAGCACGCCCGAGAGCACCCTTGGCTGTCCAAGAACCGCGTTGCCAAACTCGGTAAAATGATCCAGAGCCTCATCGACTGTCATGCGTAACCTTCCCAGCATGATGCTGCTTAGCCTTTGAACTGACGTTAGCTTTTACTAAACTCAAGAAGTCACTTGCTTACCCTCCAAATGATGTTCCGGCCATGAAGTCAAAGTAATGGCAGGGGATGAAATCATCCACCCGTGCCGACGTCATTCTTTCTGCGGTTTCCTCCCGCGATGCTTCTTCTTCGTGACCCATCCACGGGTAAGAGCTGCTCGTTAGGACCAGGCCATCGTCGTGAGTCAGCTCGAGCTCCCGAATTCGGAGCATGATATGCTTCAGGAGGAGGAGACTGGAGATAGCACGAATTCCCCCGCCATCTAGAAGAGGCCAGTATGTCAGTATTACGCTACATGAGAACGACCTGATTTTCTCACTCGTACCAAATGACAAGACCGTTCTCTGTGACCAGGGCCCTTCCTCATCGGAAATGTCGCCATAGCCTCGAAGGGGAAGCCTGGTGCCCGCGTGGGCGTCGATGGTGGATTGTTTCTCCCCCTTCGCTTTCCTGGCAATCTGTTTCATCGTTTCCTGCGAAATATCCGCATAAAGGGCCCAAGAAGGACTGTGAGCAAGCGAGCTGACATGATCGAGGACTGTGTTGATCGCTTTTATGAGCTCCTTCTGTTCCTCGGGATCGTCGGAGATCTTTCTGGATGATGCTGACAAGTTGCAGGCGACTTCTTCAATATATTCCAGCTTCTGAATATCCGGTATCTGACTGAGGATGCAGGACCCGGTCCAGAGTGGACTATTTGGCTCGAAAGCATGCGCCGCTACTTCGTGCATCCTACGGCGTGCTTTCGCCAGACGAAGTATACTCGCCATGCGGAGTGACGCCGACGCAGTGGGAGTGTCAATGATTTCCTGAAGCATTGGAGCTGCCTCATTGTAACGGGCGCGCCCAATGAGCGAGTCGGCTAGGGCCACTTTGAGACAAAGTTGATCCTGCCGATCCGAGAGGTCTGAGTTGCGTCGCAGATCGAGTGCTTTTCTCACGCACTTTTCGGAAAGCTCCTCCTGACGCAGCATGTTGTAGCAAGATGCCAATTCGGCGGCGGCTATCCCAAACTGTATGGATGCCGCCCCGTACTCCAGGATGATGCCGCTGGTAGTTCTCCGTAGGATCTCCGCGGCCTCTTTGTATCGCCGTTGGCGTGAGAGGAGCAACCCCCCCAGGGTGACTGTGTCGACTGTGGGGGAGGTTGGCTCCTTGATGGAAGCCAATTGAGTCGGGTTGTAGAAGCTACAAGCAACAAGGTATTCCATAGGAGACGGGCTAGTTGGAGATAGTAGCCGCCACCATGAAAGGGCTTGCCCAAGTTTCTCGGTAAACGCACTGGACTTGGACAAGTCTGCCTGGAACAAATGCAGCATTGTCAGGGACAAACCAATCATGGCGTTACTTCTTTCATCGAGTGATTCGGAAAGGGGGAAAAGACCAGAAGGTGATACTTCGCCGTCTTCCGATATGATGGAATCGATGATTGCAACACTACCACTGCAGAAGGCGAGACTTTCTTGGGATGCATGGTTCCAGGCAATGTTTGAGACTCGCTTCCAAAAGGAGAACGGCACGGAAGGGTGGTCAAACCCGAGATGATGAGCAATCTGATGCAGGAACTCGAACAAGGAAAATAGGTACTGCACTCTCCTGTGACTCGGTTATTAGAAAGAGACTTCACGGCTGGGTGAATGTAGATCTGATGCACAACTCACTCTGGGCTTTGAGGGACCAGCCAGTCTTCGATGTCTGCAGTGGAAAGAGACGAAAGCAACGGCAGGATCGATGCATTCGCAAACTCCATTTGCTTAGCTACCACTTCCTCTCCTATTATCTCGGTGTTGATTGAAGGAAAGGCGTGGAGTGCAATGGCAACACATTCTCGAGCGGTAGCGCGTTCATCGTCGAGTGCAACTTCCAGGTCAGGATCGAGGCCGGGGGGACTTTCTCCTTTCAGTTCAAGATACCAGACGCCGCCGTCCGTTGTCCACTCAATTGCATCCTCGTGCAGTTCCGGTTCTAGGTCGTGGAAGGGAGCTTTGTTGGCATCGTAGAAGTTGATGAGCCATTCCGGGACGCCTGCTTCTCGAGGACTTCTCTCGACAACCTCTCCGGTCGATGACCAAGTCGGCCTTGGGTTGCATGCTCGAACGAGCAAGTCGCGGGGGACTTTATTGCATCGGAGAGATCGGAGAAGCCGGTACAAGTTGGCTAGGATCTCGTCGTCGGGCCCCATAGCGGTTTCATGAGCTGTCTCGAGGCGTCGTCGCAAGCTCAATTACGAGGCAGCGTATCAATCGGCGGAGAGGATGTTGCTAGTGACTGTTAGCAGCGTCGCGAGTTCCGCACGCGTGGGCACTTTCCTTGGGTGCCTATTCACATTCGCTGTAGATGGCGGGTATCTAGCTTTGGCCTTTGGGGGGGGGGGGGTCGTAGGGGGACCACAGCTTGTCCACGACAATGTAGAAGGTAGGGCTGGCCCGGCTGGGGTAAGAGACGTCAGCAGTTTACACCTGGTCACATGCTCACTCCTCAGTCATCGTTCTTTGCTGCCAATGAAATCTTAGGAACAGGCTGCCAGCATGCAGGAGTGGAACAGAGACGCCACAACTATGGGCAGCTCGGAAGTACTCGTACGCCCGACCCCGCGCAGAGTAATCCCGAGTAGCTTATCATTTACAGTATTCGCCATCGAGAATTCATGCGTGTTATGTAGGTGCTAAAAATAACATGCCCTCCTCATTGATAATGATATCAGTAGCCCTCCAATACGTGTCCAAGGAAGGCATCAACCTCCGACTAACCTTTTCCTGAGTGCTGCAAGTTCGGACGGTAACTCCGGGTAGAGGCTCCTCGACCTCTTCACGAGTTCCTCAAAAGCAACAATTGCTTCTCCAAGCTTCGCCCGCAGTGCCACAGGTAGTCCTTCTGGCTCCCCAAGAGCTCCTCGCACCTCTTTGTAGCCCCTTCTACAAACTTCAATCGTCCGGTAAGTGGTGCTGTCATACGGCGATGACATTTCGCCTCGCTCCAGAATCTCTTTCGCCTGCATGCAGTTCCTGGCAAAGTCGTCGATAGCGGCAACGATGGATTCGCGCTGGTCAAGAAATGGGTCCTGGGTCGTCTTCTCTGAGTGCTCGTTGATCAAATTGCTCGACAGGAATCCTTCAACCCACTGAAGGGTACTGCTTGAGAGCTCGAGGCTACTCAGTGGAATCCCGAGTTCCCGACATACTTTGACGCATTGGAGCACATGCGGCATCACGTGGGAGTCCCGGCGCGCTCCTCTGCGCTCCATCTCATGGAGAAGCTGCAAAACTTGCCTCACGAGGCTCGCTCTTTTCCGTTCGTCGACTTGGAGCAGAAGGAATTGCATGATGAGTGGATGGACGTCGAGGACCTTGTCGGCACTGAAGGAGTCGCTCCTGACGTAAAATGAGACACCTCGCAGCTTCGAAAGCCAGTCCGACACGACACCATAGCCAGACCTGAGCATAGCGACGTCGGGCATTTCTTCCGCACAGCCACGCAGCCAACGTTTGTCAATCTTCAAAATGTCGTCGATGCAGTCGCCGTCGAGATACGGAAGTAGCTGGGTTAGCTTCATCGCGTTGTCCGTCTTCCCTTGCATCTGAAGACGATCAAGTGACGTGTCGAAAGCGGTCCAGAGGGAGCGGCCCTCAAAGGTAAAGTCCAGAAATGCCCTCCTCTCTTCGGGATCGTAGCTATCAAAGAGGTTGAGAAACTCGGCGCCGGGGTCCTCGTAGGTAAGCAAGCGGTCTATGATGAAGGGCATGGCGTTTCTGGCGGCAAGAGGATGGCCTTGGATCCTGTGGGCAATTGACTCAAAGTCTTCTGAAGAAAACCTGTTCAGAAACCCCGAGGGGAGACTGTCGGCTGTTGTTTGGAGGATGTTTCTTATATCGTCGTTGTCCAAGGGGGAGAGCCGGACTTCTCGAAATTCTCGGCCAGTTCCTATCAAGTTCGAGTCCCGAGTAGAAACAACAAGATGCTGAGCTGGATATTTCAGAATCGTTTGAGTGTTAGAATAGCCGAATGCCTCGATATCGTCGACCATGAGTAACGACTCCTTATTGCATGCGTGACCGAGCCAGTTCATGAATACCTGGAGGCGTTCTGGGATTGAAGCGTTTCTCCACAGCTCCTGATTTACAGCCGGGTTGTCGATCATGTCGAAGCCAATCGCCATGCAAATTTCGGCGAGGGCGTTTTCGGCGGTCTTCTTTCCGTCTGCTTCCAAGATGAAGACATTTCTGCGACCCTTTTGCACTGCTGCAAATTGGGAGAGCATCTCAGTTTTCCTTGAACACGATGTCAGTAACACCACAATGGTCGAATATGGCGTCCGTACCCAATCCCGGCAATTCCCTTGATTACAGTGAGCTTGGGGCTCGCTGAATCAGCCTCCACTGCCGACCCGAGTGCCTTCAAGTCTTCCGAGCGTCCAAAAAGGGGTCTCGGGGACCTGAGGCGATGCTGCATATCGTTGAGCTGGTTGCCCTCCCACCAGAAGCCGCCCTCTGGCGGATACGCATGAGCAACAAAGCGCGGGTGGCCAAACACCTGAAGGATTGATCAGAACTGGGTTCCCAACAATTGATGTATCCTAGACCATACAGGCTGCTCTTCCCGGGTATACTGCACACCACGGGCGGTGATTTCGGCGAATACTTGAACCAGCCCATCTTTGATGGTTACAAACGGTCCGAGGTTCGAACTGAGCTTGCAGATGGACTTGTGAGTGGTCCCGATGATTGAATGTGCCGGCTTGTCGTTATCGAGAGTAGCGGACGCCTGTGTTACAATCTAAATGGCAGTTGGATCGTGTGAATTCATGCACATCTTGAGAGCTCTTACATGTTTCTGCGTGGTCCCCGCAGGCATGGCGCGAGCCTCGGCAAAGCATCGAAACGGCGGCTGCGGGTTCAACCTGAGGAATGCCTTCTTGTCCCAAACAGAGTCGGTGTTAAATGATTTGAGTATGTTGACCGTCTCCGGTCGGACGCCAGCAACTGTGTGGGCGACAGCCACCAGGAAGTTGTTCCAATCAGCCGTTCCTGATCCCGAATGAGGCGTTGCTAGAAAAACGATGCCACACTTGGAGAGGGTGATACCCTCGCAGTTGTCCGTACTGATGAGTTGCGACATGGCCTAGAAGATGTTACTTTAGGTTCGCCTGCAATGCTTTACTCTCGGAGGCGGCATGGGGCCTACCTTGCGTACAACTAGTCCTCCCAGGGAGTGGGCAACAAATAATAACGGGCGCGCCCTCTCCTACATCAAATGCAGTTAGCAAAATATTGATGAGTAGGTAGATTGCGCTCTATGCTCACCTGCTCCGACGTCCGGACCTCGTTGAGGGAATAGAGAAGTGTCTCGGCCCAGTTCTCAATTGTCATGGTAGTACCCTTGTCCCTCAAGTCGGAGTCGTAACCAAATGTCATAATCCGACTCGTGCCAAAGTTCGCCGTGTTTGGTAGAAGGTCTCTCAACCACATGTCGCCCGTGGCGGCCGTCCAAGTGTCGATGGCGTTGCCTCCCAAGCCGTGAACTGCGCAGATACTACGAGTGAGACGGAACATTAAACAATAGAACACAGGCGATTATGAGGTGACCAAGGGGATAACGTACTCGACATTCACTTCTTCGACGTTGGGATGCTGGTAGAGTATTGTGACACCTCCAAAGTTATCCCTTACAATCCATTTTCTCCAGATAGAGTTGTCTTTTCGATGCCGTGCGATGGCCTCATCCTTGGATTTCGGATCGGCAAACGGGATGGTACCAACTGGCTGGCCATTCTGGGGACTGAAGGTTGTTTTTTCCAATGCGAGCTCGATTAGTTGCGCGGTGTCCTCTTGGTTGTCAGACGACGGTGTGCATCGGTGCCTGGACTTGGGTCTGGCATGGTGCTTGAGATGCCTGAGGATGGATAGTGACGAGATGGAACTCTTCTTGGGTGCGTCGTAGAAATGTTTCACAAACTCGAGATATTCTTCCTTTGTCGTACTTTGAGGGATCCCGTGCACATGGACCGTCCTCTTGCTTTCAAGAGGCATTGCGACGGATTGATAAATCGGGCCGAGATGGCAAGGTATTTCGAACGACTCTTCGGCGCCTCAACGTGGTAAAACCCATACTCTACGTGGAGAGAGGGAATGGATCCTTCCGTGGCGATGAGGCATTTTAGTTCATTTCGATTCCTCTTAGTCAGCTTGACTTGAAAGTACGTAGTGCCGAAATGGTAACCAGGTCTCAATGTAGCATGCAGCTTACTGCGCCTCCCCGAGCTGAGCAAGCTGAGAAGCCTGTGTGGCTGCACTGGGTGCACTATCTAGAGGACTGCACGCGCCGTATCGATATGCAAAGGCCCTTGACAATTGTAAGTTGAAAAGGCCCTGGGAGCCGAGGGTAAGCATGAAGTAGTCGAGAAGAGAGTGGTAGAATATTGAGTATCCGTACTCTTAAAAATGACTTATCTTACTTTGAGAAGTGAGCCGAACAACGCATTGTAAACCCGGACTCTTCGATGATGCACAGGCAGAAGTTTCGACAGGGACATAACGGCCGGGACGCAAAAGGCACTTTTATTAGCGTCATTTAATAATATACGAGCTCTTCTGAATTTACTTCTAATAATCGCTACTAATTGTGAAGCGAGCTATCGCTTGATTAAGGCCCCAAACCTAGCGATATTTAGGCAATAGCTATGGCACGATTGCTTATCAAATTTGTCCCACGTCCCACGATGACCAGAAACGTCAACATTTAATGAACCACTTCATTCATCTTATGCACATATATCATCAGAAGAAGCCATTCCTCTTGCATATTCCATCAATGGCCCGTTCAAAAGCAACCGCCCGCAAAAACACCGCCAAGGCTGGGCGCGCGCCCCGAAAACAACTCGCTTCAAAAGTGCCGCGAAAGATGAGGCAAGACACGCTCCATCACCACCTCTTTCAAGACCACGCCGGTCGCAATTATACCGTCGTTAGCAGCACTTACTTCCAGGCCAGAAGCCTTCCGAAGCTCGGCATTCAACTCTACTGTCTCGGCGATGCTGCGCCTTCGCCCGAGGCCTTGGGACACGCGTTTCTTTCCAGCCATGCGATTGAGGGCTGGGGAAATGCGAGGAATTACTGGCCGCGCGTTGATGTGTTCACGCAACTTGCGAGTGTCGAGGCGTGCGTTGAGCATCATCGCCGGGAAAAGGCCCATCGCAAGGCCGCCGTCGAAGAGATTAGACGAGCCGCGGTCGCTGGTCTGGACGAAGAAGCCGCCCAAGAAAAGCTGCTAAACGAGGTTCGCGGGCGAGAGCCTCTGCCGCACATTGTGCCGACGTGGTGTCCGACGGAGAAGTTCTGGGCGGAATATCATTCAAGCAGCCAGTATCGAAGCTGGATTCTCGTCGTTCCTGAGGACCGTCGCTCCTGGGAGGATATCGTCGACAAGGGCCTGCTGCTCGTCAGCTTCGACCTCGACGTTACCCCCGCCATGATGACTCTAACGTGCGACTGCGAAGTCGAAGAGGACTCGGTATTGGAGGGCGAGAAGGACGGATGGGTCGATGTCGAAAAGTCGGGCTACGAAAAATGCGAGCCGGTTGAAACGAGGCTTCTCTGCGTCCGCGAGGAACCAAGACACCGACATTGGGAAGACGTCCCATCCAACCCGGGGCCGGAGCAGATTCACCAAATGTTCTATGCCTGGCGCACTCCCGGAAGCCAGGGAAGATTGTATGATTTCTGGGTAGAAATGACGGGAGTCTTATGGGATTGCACGTACCGTCGAGACAGGTGCGATGAGTGCGACGAGGGCGAAGCTCATGACGAGTGCGTCAACGAGTTGGACGAACACTACTTTGACGATGATGCGCAGTGCATTGCTTGTAGGCGGCAAAGCGAGTTTAGGCGAAGGAGTAAAAGAATCGCTGTGAGGCGGAAATAGGGTGTGAAACTGACCTCATCAGCTAGTAGACGCGACGAGCAATTGATGATTCCGACATTGTATTACTCCACGAGACCTATCCTTTCCAATACTCGCACACATAAATTAGCCCTCCAGAAATCATACACAGGCCATACATGATCCCGATGACACTCCCCGTATTCCATCTCCCTCACTTCCGCTCCCTCCGCTTCCACTGCTGCTTCTCAACCGGCGCCGCCCTCGAACTCTTGAGCTTCCTCAACCAAGCCCTCAGCAACGCCAACCGTCGCCTCTTGGACGCCTCGCCCTTCCCCGGCTCGCTCCTCGCCTCGACGACGGCCCGCTCCAGCTCGTCCTTCCACTTGTCCGACGCGCGGATAATCTGCTGCACCGCCTCCATGACCTCGTCGCGGTTCTTGGCCGACACCTCGGCGAAGCCGACGCCCAGTTCCCGCGCGAGAGCCCGGCCTTCCTCGGTCGTCACCTCTCGCTCCTCGCCCATGTCGGCCTTATTGGCCACGATGATCCGCGGGCTCAGCCGCCACCGCTCGTGCAGCGACTCGGACAGGTGGCTGGGCGGACGCCTCCCTCGCGCGCTGGTGATTCTCTCATTCTCCGCCCTGATCTCGTTGAAGGACTCCCGAAACGAGATGCTGTAGACCAGCATGTAGGCGTCTGCGTCGAGGATGTACTGGTCCCCCATGACTATGTACTCTTCACCGGAGCCAATCTCCTGGAACTCGAGCAGGCAGGCTCGCTCATCGGTGATGAGTTGCATTCGATAATTTTCCATGTCCCCCCCCGTCGGGTCATATGGGAGCGACATGTCCTCGCCGAAATGCTTCATACAGGCCTAGAGGGTTAGTCGGGGTTCAATTGACCCAGTTCTGGACAGTTGAGGATTACCTGGATCATTATCGACGTCTTTCCCACGGTGGGAGTGCCCAAAAGGGCCAGCTTGATCGTCTTGACGAGTGCCGGCATCGTGGGTTGCTCTGCCTGAGATGTAGGAAGGGCGAGCGAATTCCACGACGAATGTCTCGGATGGATGTTGGTCAAAATTCTTCAGAGCCATTAATTTACAGATGAGGCGCAGCAATCTCTGTTGGTCGACCGGCAGTGTTTCACCTCTCCCGCTGCAACGGTCCGTGAAAGGAGAGGGAATCCCGCCCACGGCTTCCCACGTCGCCCTCGTATAGAAAACCACCAGGGGGAGCAGACGCGGGTGAAGGCCCAACGATTGGTGAGAGCAGGCAGAGAGTCACAGCGTACATGCAGAAAATTGATTTGTTTGAGGGGGGATGTGATGATAACTGGTACAGTGAGTGGTACGATGGAACGTCGGAGATTGATGAGGACGCTGCACGGATGAGGTTACAGCGGGAGGAGGGCTTTGAGGTGTCACTGCATGGTTAACGAATCCTTCTGATGGTGACTTGTTTAAAATGTATTCATCACAAAATACAAAGAGCATTCGCCAGCGTCGCCACGCCTCCGGGCAAGTTGAGCGGCGCGCTGGTAAACACAAACGAGTACTTGCCCAGCTCGCCGCACTTTTCCGAAAGGTCCTCCATGTCCAGCATCTCCCCAATCATGACGCCCCAGCAGGCCAGCAGGTACTCGTGCAGAATGGGCGTCTGCGGCGGCGGCCACACCTCAAAGGCCGGCTGGTCCCCGCCCACGACGGCAAAGTACCCGTCGTGCAGCCAGCGCCGCATCTGCTCGCCCGAGTCGAGGCCGATGGCGTGCGGGTGCTCGGCCGCGACGCGCGCGAGGTCGGAGGCGTGGTTGGTCGCGAGGGCGGCGTTGTACTTGCGGATCCAGCCGGTGCGGACGAGCAGCACGTCGCCGCGCTGGAAGGAGACGCCCTCCCACTCTGCGACTTGCAAGAGCTGGTCCAGCGTGATGGCGTAGGAGTCGAAGGGGTCGACCTGCAGGCCCTTTAGGTCCGCCCACCGCGCAAAGTCGAGGAGCACGCCGCGTCCGACGATGCCGCGCCGACTGGTCGCCTGGATGCCGCATCGCGTGGACGACCCAGCGGTGATCTCGTCTTGCGTCAGGTTGTTGTAGAATAGCTTGCTGGGCTGGTGCGCAATGTGGCGGAAGCCGTCTAGCTGCGAGCCCGACTGCGTGTTCATGTGGATGATTTCGTCGTTGACGAGGATGTCCTTGAAGGGCTCCAGACGCTGCTCGCAGGCCTGGCGAGCGAAGCCGGGTTCTCGGGGGAGAGTCAGGTCCCAGTTTAGAGATGAGACGATGCCATGTTGTTGCTCGGTTTGAAGCACCGATTTAACGTGCTCGGGCGTGAGGAGGTTGAGACGACCGACCTATCGAGTGAGTACTTGTTGAATGCGATGCTCTGGAATAGGGTAGGTCAACTAACCTCGTCGTCCTCCCCCCAGATCCACGCTGCTTCTGTTGGAACGCCGGGAGGGTTTTCCGTCTCCATAATCTCCTCAAGCGTCGGAAGGAAGGCTCCATCATTGGTAGGGTGTAGATGTTGCGTCGGCATCTTCAAAATTCTATTCGTATCTTTACTCCAGCTTCGTCTCACCGACAGCCCGGGTTCATGATGCATATGTAGGTCCTCTCAGGTCCTCTCCACCCCCGCATTCTCTCAAACTCCATCTCAACGGTTCACGCTATGTCTGGGTGGCATCATGTATGACTCGAGATTCCGATCGGGCCTCCGGTTCAGCTGCCCCATTGGCCGGTCCTCCGTGTTTCCTTGCACGACCGGCGGGTGTTACCGCGGACGGTGGGACGAGGAGACAAAGCAAACAACAAGTCGAGATTATCTTTCACTTAGTTATCCCCTCCGCACGCTACTAATACTACCCGGCTACTCTAGTACGTCGCTGGCATTCCGCTCAGTCTCCCACCGTCACTCAAGATCACCATGCCGTTGCAGTACGCCCCGGCCGGAGACGCCAGGAACAATATCGCACCAGAAATGTCATTCACGTTCCCTGTCCGCCCGGCCGGGATCGTCGCCAGCAACTCATCCCCCGTCGAGTCCAACGCCGGTTGGGACATGTCCGTCGGGTACACTGCGAAAGTTAGTTGTAGTCTCTGGGTGGTTTGCGGAAATTGCGGTAGACTTACAACCCGGGGCAATCGAGTTGCAGCGAATGTTGTGCGGGATCAGGTAAGTCGAGAGCTGCTTCATCAGGTGAATGACGGCGGCCTTGCTGGTGCCGTACGCGAAGCCACTCGGGACCTGTCGGTTAAAGGCAGTAATGCTCGCCGTCGTGATGATCTGGCTCGGCCTGTCGATATTCTTCCGCTTGTTGCCCGCGTCGAGCAGGTTCAAAAAGGCCAGAACGGTGTAAAAGGTGCCGGCATTGTTGACCCTATAGACGCTCAGGAAGGCGTCAATCGGCGTCTGCCACCAGGCCTCGACCACGTCGGAAAGCGATGCTCCCTCAGGGATGTGCGGCGGGTAAGGGCCTGGGATGCCGGCGTTGGCAATCAGGAGGTTGATGTAGCCGACCTGCTTCTCGATTTCTGCTGCAGCACTTGACAGACTCTCTTTGGAGGTGATGTCGCATGTAACTGGGACGATTTTGCCGAATTTCTATCATGTTAGTGGACTGGCGTGAGAGGTGGTGAGGGGGACTACTGATGTCTTGGAGGCTTCTTCCAGTTTGGCGGCATTAATGTCGAGGATGAAGACTTGGGCTCCGTTGGCCTCGAGGGCCCTTGCCATGAGGAGTCCAATGCCTGACTGGTTAATACATGGCTTTCACGATCTAGAATATCGTACCTCCTGCGGCACCCGTCACGACAGCGACAAGACCATCGACATTGAAGATGCTCCCTGCCATGGGGATTTCCTGCGGGGTCGCCATGGCTGTTGATTGTATGGAAATAATACGTGGTGACGGTGTTATGGACGCAATGCGAAGATGGGCAATTAGATAATCGATCGTCGATTGATGCTATTCCGACGCAAACAATGTTAAAAAGGCACGACCCTCGCACTTTTCCCTCCTCATCTCCATCGGAGCGCCGGCTCGGGACTTGAGGGCGGCATTCGGAGGCCCGTCGAAATGGTTCGATGCGGCGGAGAGTCGACGAGTCCGCGTAGCCGACGGATTCCTGTATTAGGAAACACTTCCCTAAACTTCCCAAGAGGTATGGTAAACTCTCTAGTCCTCTTCTTCTTTGGTTGTCAAGTTGAGTCGCACAGCAGCTTCCGAACAGCGACGAGAGGGGCAGACGAGCCCGCATTAATAATCAAGAAGCGGGCCGTTGAGCAATTTGCGCTCGTCGACTTGCGGCTTCGTCTTGCATCTTCCGAGTCTTCCATCTGGCTTCCCATCTCAGCAGTCAGCCTCCCACCAGCTGATCCCCTTCCAATGGCGCCTCACGACCGGTTCCAGCTGCTCGACAGCGTTCCCAAGGCCAGCGTCACCGTCCTCAACATTGCCGGCGTGCACGTCTACCTCTTCGGCGTCGACGAGCTGAGCCCCGCGCAAGCCAAGGACACGACGGTGCTCTTCCACGTCCACGGCCGCACAAGGACGCACAAGGACGCCGAGGTTATTGCTCACCAGTTGGTGCACGAGTGGCGATCACGGGGGTCCGCTGAGAAGGGGCTCGTCGTTGCGACGTTTGACAATCGCAATCACGGCACGAGAGCGGTATGTGCCGTGCAGTGGTTGACTTGGACTTGGCTAACGGATGTAGATTGATGAGATTTCCATGTGAGACGGACTCGACCATGATTGAATACAGCTGACAGAACTAGCCAAGATTGGGCCTCGGGTAACCCAAAACACGCCCAAGACATGCTCTCCATGATTGGTACACTGACACCGACCCCCAACTGAACGCACCCTAACACATCCCAGATGGAATTGTCGCCGACATTCAAATCACAGCCACCTTCCTCGAGTCCTACGTCGAAGCCACCTTCACGCCCACAAGCTTCATCATCACCGGCTTCTCCCTCGGCGGCCACGTCACCTGGGACGTACTCGCCAAGGAGCCTCGCATCCGCGCCGGCATCGCCATGGTCGGCTCGCCCAACCTGACGCCCATGCTGCTGGACCGCCTGGGCGGCTACACGGCCGTTGAAGAGGTGCCCGCGGGGACCAAGGAGTGGCCCAAGTCGATCGAGAAGCTGTACCTCGCCCGGGACAAGAGCGTCGAGGGCATCGCGGGCAAGAAGCTGCTCATCCTGAACGGGGCCGTCGACGCCCTGGTGCCCAGCAAGTTCACTCTTCCCTGGATCGAAAAGTTTGCGGCCAACAACGACGTGGCCTTTATCGAGCAGCCGGACAACGGGCATTGGCTTTCAGTGCAGATGATGGACAAGATTGTGAATTGGGTGGTTGAGACGGTCGTCTAATATACATGATGTTTTACGCGTCTCCATTCACAATAGACAATATTACTCGTACGAAAAGCACCAGAGACCGGCTGGTTGCGAATTGTGACTTGCAAAGGCGTCGTGGTCCATTGTGCGAGGATCGGGCATGGAGGAGAATTGGGGGTCGGAGAGGACTGAGAGGTTAGCAACCACTCGATAACGGACAGACGCGTAGCCTGAGACTCACACTTTTCCAGATCCAAGACCGACTCATTAAACAGGTCGTCCTCGGAGATGAAGTTGGGGTTGTCCGGCAGATTCATCAGCAGCCCCGACGACAAGCCCGGATGCGTCGCCACCCCAAGGCCAGAATGCACATCATGGGGCCCCCCCTCGAAGCCCACGCTCGCGGCCGCACCCCACGAAGCGTCCGTGGAAGCGTGATGCTCGGCGACCCAGTACGGCTGGCCCGTCGTCGGCTCTGGCCCGGCCAGCAGCACCTCCTTGTCGTCGTCGTCGACGTCCTGCGCCAGCATGGCCGTCATCTCCTTCCGGACCACCTCGCGGGCCAGGTTCTCGAGGATGAAGAGGCCCTGGCTCGACACGATGACCTTTTTGCGCAGGATGCGCTGCATGCGGATGATGCGCGTCAGGCCCTGCTTGGCCTCCCACGCGCGCCGGCTCAGGGGAGCGCTGCCCCCGAAGACGCTGAGCACCACGCCCGCCGTGAAGAGGTGCACGCCCACGTAGGATATGGCGTGCGCCTGCTGGTTCTGCCGGAAGATGTGGTGCTTGCCGATGTGCGAGATGCGCAGCGCCGCCCGCCAGCACGTCTCGACGGAGCGGCTAAAGGTCTCGTGCGGGAGCGTCGCGCTGGCGCTGTTCCGCGTGGCGAGGATCGGGCGGTGGATCAGGATCAGGGCGTTGTCGTAGGCGAGCTGCAGCAGGAGGGCTTGTATGCCATAGATGCCCTTGCGTATCCGCAGCCGGCGCTTCTGCACGTTTGCAGAGTCCATGTTGATGTCGTCGTTGGCCAACAGCAGAATATCGTCATCGTCATCAACATTCTCGCCCTCGACCAGCTTCGCGTACGCAGGATACGTCATGTCGTTGGCTAGACGGAGCGCGTCCGGGAGGTCGTTGTGCCAGTTCTGCAGCTTGGCCTCGAGCCTCTCGACCGACTCCAGGAGGCTCCGCGACTTGGCTTGGGCGTCTGGCGCGCCGTCGGCCTCTTGGCGGTCGTATTTTGACGAGAGGCAGGTTCCCCCGCCGCTGGATTGGTAGTATAGACTGGACAGGATCTCGCCCAGGATGATGTATATGTGGATTTTGTACGTCTGATACGTGAGGAGCGTCACCGCACCGCCGTCAGATCCCGCGGCACCGTCCAGGGGCTCCCTATTCAGATCGTCCTCGATCATCAGGAACGAAGTGCTCCCGGCGGGCGGATACACATTGTCCTCGCAGGGAGCATCCACGGCACAGTCCTTGTCGGCGATCAACAGCGGAAGCCCGTAGCACATGGCCAGGAACCGGTCCGACGTGTGCACCGCCCAAAAGAGGCGGCGGCGGAGCTGCGTCCGCTCGGCGCGCTCCATGGTTCGGTAGTACGGCGAGCTCCAGCGGAGGCCCCCCGGGTTCTCCTTGTGCAGGCCCAGGGCCTGGGCGGCGCGTATGGTGCAGCCCGAGTTGGCCCAGGCCAGGTTTGACTCGCCGTGGTAGAGGTACAGGCTGCCGAGCAGGAGGAGGAACTGCACCGTGGAGATGGTGCCGCAGGCGAGGATGTCGGTGTAGCTGCCCCGGACGACAAAGTAGATTTGCGACGTCATCTTGACAATGTCAAACTCGGGCTCGTCCATGGACCCGGACGTGCAGAGGTAGGCCGTCCGGCAAAAGTCGGCGTAGATGTGCTTGCACCTTTGCGCCCGCGTCGAGTGTATCGACGTGTACCGGCCGCCGAGCACCGCCACCATGAGGATGAGCTGGGCAAAGGTAAAGTCCTCGTCCGTGTTGGACAGGAGCCGGGGATCCCGCGCGTAGAGGTCCATCATGGCGCGGTAGTTGTGCAGGAAGTGGCCCTCGTGCAGCACCACCATGAACCAGTGCACGGTGCTAAAGTAGACGGCCACGAGGTAGTCGGCGACGGGCCGCGGCGGCAGGTGGGCGAGCAGCGAGGCCGCCGAGGCCCGGGAGTAGCACCAGGGGAGCACGGCTCGGTAGCGGGGGTCGACGACGGTGCTGACCGAGGGGGACGAGTTGGACTCGAGGTCCCCGGCGCGGTACGGCGGCCGGGGGAAGGACACGGCGGGCGAGTTGCCGGCGCTGGGGTGCTGCTGCGGCATGGAGCTCGTCTCCATCAGGTGGCCCGGCGTGAGGGTGAACAGCCGCGTGTCCATGTTGGACTCCTTGATCTGCGTCATGGCCACCATGTCCTCGGCCTCATCCTGGTGGGCGTCCGGGTGCCCATGGTCGCCTGCCTCGGCCGGAGACTGCTGGTCCTCCTGGTGCGCTGCAGGACCGTTCCTCGCCGGGGGAGACGCCGCCTCCCCCCTCGTCTGATGATGGGAGATCCTGCGCACCTTGGCCGGGCGCTCGTCCGTCGTGGGACGAGCAGACGCAGCTCGCGTGGCCGGTACGCTGTCGGGCCTGGCCTCGGCAGGCGGCCGGCTGATGCACTCGGCACCCGCCTTGGTGCAGACTGAACACGGCCGGAAGGCATCGCACTAAGGAGGGGGGAGGGGCGAGTGAGTAAGCAAGGGGACGACTCTCCAACTATTGTCTGCAAGGGCATCGAACTTCTCCAACACACACACCTTGGACTTTTGCTTCCGACATCGCACGCAGGCCCGGACAATCTGGCGCGTCGTGGCCGAAGTGTCCTGCAGCTGGTCCCTGGGCGTAACGTTCGTGGGCGACCGCTGCGGCGTCGCCTCGGGCCTCGTGGTCTGGGAGACGGTGATGGAGGCCATGTTTGATATCTTGCCCACCGGCCTTTACTTGAGTAACATTTGGAGAAGCAGAGGAGCAACGTGGAGGGATCGAAAGAAATGTCTCGGTGACAACAGAGTAATCATGCTTTCTATAGCCGCCTGGCCCTGTCACGGGTGGAAACTCTGGGCCCTCCAAGCAGATGTCGACTTTCGACCCCAACTTGTGGGCCGTGTGCATCTTGAGATTGCGCTAGCCGGGGGGTCTTCTTTGCGGGGGAAAGCTGGGAACTTGGGGTAGGGTTGCTCCGGCTGAAAGGTAAGTCGGGCGAATCCCCAGGTTTTTCTTGCGAATATATAGCGCAGGGTACGAGGCCCAGCCTTATGGGCTCGGGTGAGAGGCAGAGGCAGATGGTTCGAGAGAGGGCATGTTGGAGACGACGTGAGGAGTCGTTTCTCCGTGCTGAGGAGTGAGAGCTCGCTCGAGGAGATGGATCATGGAATCATGGAAAATCCAGCCCTCACTCATCTCAACTGGCAAACGCCAAGTTGGCCGTCCCCCCATAGCTCGCACACTAGCCCAAGACGACGCAAGACTAACGCAGAACTGGGTCTTGTCAAACTGGTCCAGCAAGTGTGACGCGTCCGCCTCTGGGCGAAGTCTTGGTCAAGCCTCATCCAAACGTCGAGGCCGACTCCCGCCTTTCGCGCATCCCGCTCTTGGCTTCAGCATTTGTCATCCGAAGACGGAGAAGCTCGCTTCTTCAAAAAGTCTCGAGCACCCGGGCTACTTAAATCCAGGGCCTGGACCGAGGGAATTGGTGTGTGGGGTAAGTGAAAAGCGCGGGGAGCCGGCCGTCCGGAATGTGGGCGAATGCTGGAGTTGATGTGGTCACTGCGACGGGATGTGGCCGGATTGTTAGGCCACGAGAATTTACATTGCAGTGTTCGCTCTGGTGAGCAGTATTGGTAGTTAGTGACTCAGTAATTAAGGGTTTACACTTGCGTTGATGTGAAGTTGATCCCATGGCCAGCATCTCCAAGCTCATAGAGACAACAATGAGCTTCCTTGTTCTCTCCCCTCTCCCAACGAGTTTCCCCAGACATCTTATTGCCACCATCTCCGCATTGTCGCGTCGCCCAGAAACCAGCCACGTGGATCTGCCAAGCGTCTCCCAAGCGCCTCCTAGTCTCCTCTCTCCTCCCATCCTCCTTCAGCTCCGGCGCTCCGCCTTCCAAACGGTCCCCCGAAGCACAACCTCCTTCTCGGAGCTCCGGTCGAGCAAAGCAGAGCCCAAACATGGCAGTTCTCTCGGCTTCAGGCGATACCGCGTCGGGGGCGGCTCTAAGAATAAGTTGATAGCCAGGACAAAAGTCGACAGATTGTCTGCATCTTGAATCCCAAGTCAAACCACAATTACCACACAGGCATCGATCGCTTCTTGGCAGAGCAGTTAAGCGAAGTCCCCAGAATTACACCCATCTTCCCACAAGGCCAAATCTGCATCTGACTCGCCCGCAATGCCTCACCACGAGACCCCTGTTCCCAGCAGCAATGGCCATGTCAACAACGGCGTCACAAATGGCACGGCCAAGCACGCGTCGGCTCCTCAGGAGATCGACTACGCACGTCCCATGAAGGTCATTGTCATTGGCGCTGGCATCTCGGGCATCCTGGCCTCCATCCGGCTGCCTCGTCGCATCGAGAACCTGGATCTGGTCGTCTACGACAAGAACCCCGAGGTCGGCGGCACTTGGTACGAGAACAAGTATCCCGGTATTGCGTGTGGTACGCATCTAGATTACTCGTGTCTAGTACTGTACTGATAGCCATCTTAGACATCCCCGCCCATGTCTACCAGGCCTCGTTTGAGCCCAACCCCAACTGGTCCCAGTTCTACGCCTCGGGCCATGAGATCCTCGAGTACTGGAAGGGCATCGTAGCCAAGTACGACGCGCGCAAGTACATGAAGCTCGGCCACAAGGTGGTCGAGGCGCGCTTCAACGACGCCACGTCCAAGTGGCACGTCAAGGTCGAGGACTGCGCCACGGGCGTCGTCTCCGAGGACACGTCCGACGTGCTCTACGCCTGCATCGGCGCCCTCAACGACTGGAAGTGGCCCGACATCCCCGGCCTGCAGACCTTCAAGGGCAAGCTGCTGCACAGCGCCGCCTGGGACGAGTCCTGGGACGCCGCCGGCCTCAACGTGGCCGTCATCGGCTCCGGCTCCAGCGCCATCCAGATCGTGCCGGCGCTGCAGCCAAAGGCCAAGCACCTGGACAACTACGTCCGTGGGCAGGCGTGGATCGCGCCCCCTATCGCTGAGGCTGAGGTGCGCAAGCACACGCTCACCGAGTCCAACTTCCACTTCACCCCCGGGGAGCTGGCCGAGTTCAACGACAAGCCCGAGGCGCTGCTGGCGTACCGCAAGAAGCTCGACTCGGAGATCCAGTCCATGACAAAGGTGACGCTGCGCGGGAGCCTCTCGGAAAAGGCCGCCGCCGACTTTACCGCCAACATGCGCGCCAAGCTGGCCAAGAAGCCCGAGATCCTCAAGAAGATCCTGCCGTCCTTCATGCCCGGCTGCCGACGCATCACGCCAGGACCAGGATACCTGGAGGCGCTCGTCGAGGACAACGTCTCGTTCGTGTCCGAGGGCATCTGCGGCGTCACCGAGGACGGCATCATGACCGTCGACGGCACGCTGCGCAAGGTCGACGCCATCGTCTGCGCCACCGGCTTCGACACGTCCTTTACCAAGCGCTTCCCCATCTACGGCGCCGACGGGCTGGACCTGGCCGCCAAGTGGAAGGACTACCCGGACTCGTACATCAGCCTGAGCACCCGCGGCGTGCCCAACTTCTTCGTCGCCCACGGACCCAACTCGGGCCTGGGAGTCGGGTCCCTGAGCATCGTGCTCGAGCGCACCTGCGACTACTTCTGCAACGTCGTGGCCAAGATGCAGAGGGACCGCGTCGCCACCATCCAGCCCACGCAGGACGCCTGCGACACCTTTGTCCAGTACTGCAAGGAGTACTTTGACAAGACCGTCTTCACGCTGCCCTGCCGGTCGTGGTACAAGCGGGGGACCACCGACGGGCCCGTCTCGGCCCTGTGGCCCGGGTCGGCGCTGCACTACGTCAAGACGCTGGAGAAGCCGCGTTTCGAGGACTACGAGTTTACCTATGTCGACGGAAACAGGGCGGCGTGGCTAGGCAACGGCTTTACCGTTTGCGAGCGGGACGATGTCGCGGACAAGTCCAAGTACCTCGATCCCGAGAACGTCGACCATCCGTCCCTGGCCATTGAGGCATAGAATAGATCATGTACACTAGAGCGAATCAGAGCCGCCGAGTCTAGATGCAGCATAGTTTGAAAAATAGTACCCTTGTTTGTTATAAGTTCTGACTGGTTACATGTATTGACTACATTTGACGTGGATGGATGAGATGCCCCTTTTTAATCGCATCATCAACTCTGGGGAAATGCGATTTATTGGATAAAGTGCCATATGGATCGTGATGCTTACGATCTTGTGCTTACGATCTAATGCTCGCCATCTCATCAATGTAACACTTGTCAATACAGACCGGGATATAAAGTGTGCTTAGATCGGGACACCTTCATAAAGACTGCAGGAAGTGTCTACCGCTCACTGGCGTCAAATTTCTCTCGTTGATATGTCATACGCATTCACTTCCGAGAACCATCTCCAGGTCGCACCAAAAAGCAAACAACGGGTACAGTTTTCCACAGGTACGCGACGGAGCTCCGACAGCCGGAAGTCGGCTCTCCGGTCGTAACCATCGCAACCTCAACTGAGGGGTAACGAGACCGGAACTTACAAACATATTACTAATGCTGTTCATCGCAAGCCGAGAGGGTAGTCTAGCTCTGAAATCTCCGTAGTCTATAGATATAGGCCCTGTTTGGAGGTTTGACACAATATCAACTCACCACCGCTTACAGGCCACACACAGCCAACTCACCAGAGTCACCACCCAACATGCCCGGCGAAACCCCCATCATCCCGGCCACGCAAACGGCCGTCGTGGTCAAGGCCACGGGCAAGGACTGGAAAATCCAAGTCGACCACTCGTACCCCGTGCCTCGGCTCCAACCAGGCCAGGCCCTCGTTCGCCTATCGCACACGGGCGTCTGCCACTCGGACCTCTCTGCCATCAACGGCGGGTGGAACCGACAGATGACGTGTGACGTGCCCGGCCACGAGGGCGTCGGCGAGATCGTGGCCCTGCATGCAGAGACGGATCTGCCGGGGGGGCCTTCTCTGGGCGCCAGGGTCGGCGTTCCTCTGATCCGGAACCCCTGCGGCGAGTGCGCCGTCTGTCGGCTCGTCGACGGTGAGGTCATGTGCCCGCACACGGGTTTTCATGGCATGGAGCACAACGGGACGTACCAGGAGTACGTGGCCGTGTGTGCCTCGTACCTGGTGCCGTTGCCCGACGCGCCGGCCATCGGCGACGCCCTCTTCGCCCCCGTGCTCTGCGGCGGTGTCACGGCCTACAAGGCGCTCAAGAAGTCGGGCGCCGGCGAGGGAGACTGGGTGGCCGTGGCGGGGGCCGGCGGCGGGCTGGGCAGCTTCGCGGTGCAGTACGCCGTGGCCATGGGCATGCGCGTCATCGGCATCGACACGGGCGAGGCCAAGAAGGAGGCGACGCTGCGGCTGGGCGCCGAGACGTTTGTCGACTATCGGCTCGTGGACGACGTGTCCAAGGCGGTCAACCACGCCACGGCCGGCGCGGGCGTCAAGGCGGCCATCATCCTGGCGCCGAGTGAGGCCACCTACAACCAGGCGCTGCACTACGTCGGCTACCAGGGGTGTCTGGTGTGCGTCGGTCTCCCGCACGAGGACGTGCGGATGGCCGTGGCCCCGGGCCTGGTCATCCATCGCGACATTGCCATTCGGGGGTCCATGGTCGGCACCCGCAAGGATATCGGCGAGGCGTTGGAGTATGTGGTTCGCGGGCAGGTGAAGCCGGATGTGGTTGTTCATCGGCCTGAAGATATTGAACAGATCTACCGTCGAATGGAGCAGAATCAGGTCATCGGCCGAGCCGTGTTAGAGTTTGGCCGTACTCGGGGTGAATGGAGGGGAGGAGTGTGATTATACCATCTTCCATGTCAATATTACAAGTCAATGTTCGAACTAAGTGTAAGCCAGCAATAATAAACTGTGCAGAAGAGTGGTTTTCATCCTCCAAGATGGCACTGTCCCCTCAGAATTTACAGCAGATTAAGCTGCAACAAACTTGACGTCTTCAATTTAAATGGACGGGAGTTTAGGCTGGGACACTGGGTATAAAATACCAGGTAAAGTAAGCAAATAATACACCCCGTCACTATCACACCATGCTTTCCCCAAAGGATTCACAACACAGCACAATTATAAACATTTTAGGCAATGAATAGATTAGACGGCGACGATTCTATGAATTGGCCATGTCCTCAAGGAGAACACATTCTATCTACTCATGTAACTATCACTAGCAGACTTCATAGCACCTCCTCCACGCGCTCTCAAATTAGTACGAATGCACCTTGGCGTTGCGCGACATCTTGCGGAACTTCTTGCCAAAGTAGTAGAAGAAGGCACCTCCAATGATGGAAGGCCCAATGATGAGAGCGAATTCCGTCATCACCAGGGGAATGAAGCCCGACTTCTTGACCCAGTCGGTCACGTAGTAGCCCATGCCAAACTATCATCTCATTAGCGGGCGACGTTGCATAAGTAAACAGGTTTGAGACTTACTCCGAAGGAGTTCTTGAAAACGGTGGCGATAACCATGATCTGTCCGGCAACGGGCTTGTAGCAGTCGACGGCGTACTAGGATTAATTAGCCATGCCCGATATCGAATCTGCCATGCATGGACTTACCGTAATACCGATGGTCGAAAGGCTGACCACCATCAATCCAACGCCGCTGAACCCAACAATGACAATTGCCTGCCACGGCCACTGTCGATCAAAGCCGAGGCCAACCACGATGAGAGCAATGCCGGAGAGGATGACAAAGGGAATCAGGGACACCAATCTCATCTCGGGCTCTCGCACACCCTTGTTTCGCATCGTCATCTTCATGGCCACCCAATCGGACACGGGACCAGCAGTAAAGCAACCGAGAGTGCCGCCGCAGACCAGCGCCAGGTTGCTCAGTCCGACCTCGCCGTCGTCAAAGAAGTACGGAGCAGCAGTCAAGGACATGGACTCGGTGTAGTTGAGCGTCAAGAGGCCACTGGCGGGGAAGGCGAGCATCCACGCGCCGAAGAGGACGATGGGGTACCGGCACAGGACGACGGGGGTGACGACGTGGAGGGTGATTTGGGAAACCACGTTGGTGGTGCTGGGCTGGAGGATCTTGAACTGCCACTTTGCGGGCTTGCCCTGGCCGAGATACTGGTCTCGGTCGTAAGTCTCGGTCGAGACTTCGACCTGGTCGACGTCGTGCTTCTCGCCGGGCGGGGTCGCGGCTTCGGTGCTCGTCGACTCGGCGGCTCCGAGGGCGACGGGGAGTCGCGTGTACCTCGTCTCCGGGTGGAGGAAGAAGATGAGCAGGCACGAGAGGGCCGAGAAGCCGGAAATGAGCCAGTAAAAGGTCCGCCACGAGGGGAAGCGCTCGGCGCAGGCCCCCGCGATGATGGGGCCGAGGAACATGCTGTTGAAGAGGGCGAAGAAGTAGATGCCCATGAAGCGGCCGCGCTCGTGCAGGAAGAAGAGGTCGCTGACCACCATGGGCATGAGACTCTCGCTGGTGGACATGCCGAGGCCGATGAGGATGCGCGCGCCCATGAAGGAGCCGTACGACTTTGCGGCGCCGTGCCAGAGGGCGGCGCCGAGGCAGGTGAGGGAGCAGATGATGAGGATGAAGCGGCGGCCGTAGACCTCGGCCACGGGCACGAAGACGAAGTTGGCATAGCCAGTAACAAGAACCAGAGCGCTGGTCAGCAGGGCAATGGCCTTTGCGTCCTTGTTGAACTGGGCCTCGAAGACGGGCGTCAGGGGCGACACGGAGAGGGCAGAGATGACCGAGGTCAGGATGAAGAAGACCTCGATAAAGACCACCATCCACTTCCAAAAGGGCGACCAGTTCTAGAGGCGGCGCTAGCCGTCAGCGTCTGCATTAATGTTGCATGAACCGCGCGCGCGTGTGCGAACTCACCAAAGGATCATCGGGGTTGTGGGTCGGCTGAGGGATCAGAACGGTTCCAGAGCCGTCGCCGTGGCTGTGCGTGAGGTGGCTGCCGAGATAATCCTCCATGATTTCGGTGCCGGGATAGATTTCCACGGCGGGAGCCACGTCCTGGGCTTCCGTGTCGCGGGCCATGGTTGGGATGTTTCTTTGGGGGTGTTGTTGCGCTAGATGGTTGATGGCACTGATGGGCAAAGTCTCTTGGTGTCGTTGTGGTTCGATCAAAACTCGTCGAGGGGCTGAAATGCTGCCGCTCTTATACCACCTGGTTCGCGTGCGTCGTCGCGGTGAAATCGGACTCCCGGGGGGGGGGGGGAGAAAGAAATGAGCCCAAGGTGAGGTCCACAGCAGGGTTTCATTCAGATCTAACCACGATCAGGTCAGAAAGGCTACGGAGCTCCGGTCAACACGGGCTCGATTGCTTCGGAGGGGCCCCGTGGGGAGATCTCGAGACCCCATGGGGAGGGGGAGGATGGCCGGAGTGGAGGCGTTGGGTAGAGGGACCGGAGTATGGGAAGCCTCGCTTAATTTGGGCTCGTCTATCGTCGCTGCTTTTGGTATCGAGTTTGTGTCCGGTGAAGTCGTGATAATGACTCAATGAGATTGGTTGTGGTCTCCTTCTCCGGAGGGGTCACGGCGGTGAACCAACTGGGACCGCGCTACCCTAAATCCCCTCGGGTCAACGAAATTCTGAGTAGACGGGAATCAAGCCTCTACGCTACCTAATAATGGAGGGTATAATTAGGTCTTTCCTTCTATCTACAGAACATTAGAGAATGGTATTATGGAGTATTGTAGTAAAGTCTTGTGTGATTTAATACTGTCACAGAGATGGTCATATCTCACATTCGATCGAGGGTTGCAGCGAGCTAGTCAAAAGCAAGAAACAACCACGAGTGACTTGTCATTTTACCACAAAAATGAGTGGTCATACCGAAGTAATAAATTTCGAGAGTAGGGACCTCATGAATTTGCTCAAACACATCTCGCTCGTTCTTCTCATAACATAGTAAACATGGCTATGGCGTAAGATGATGAGTGCTCAACTGCTCAACATATTCCTCCAACGGCTTCACAGAAGTCTCCAAAACAGGTCTCACAAACTCGCCCTTCCAGCGCCAAATCGACGGCAGAGGATCACGATAACGGCCTCAAACGAGAACAAGGTCGATTCGGATTACGGGCGAGAAATAGAGGCGCGTTCCAAGAGACGACCTCGACAAGCTCTCTCGACTCGTGACTCCGGGACGCCATCAAGACTCGAATATTCCCCCCTGCAATATCCCATCAAGCCTGCACAATAATATCTAATGCTAAAAATTGCGTAAGAGTAGCGCTCCTGAGTCTGTATGCGACAGCAGTTTGATCTTATTCTCATCAGGGAACCGGGTGACCTCTGTTTCTAAAGTCTGCGATGGAAATGAGTATGGGTTCAGCAACTTGTTCAATAGATCTGCGGCTTTCGCCACCGCCTGCTGTCGAGTGATGGTGACTTCAACGGGAACCATCTTCCTCCATTATCCTCATCGCCCGATAGGTGTTATTCCGGTCCGTTCGCGATTCGGTATTTCCCCATTTGTCATGCTGGGGGTAAGTTCGATATGGGATATCATTTTCAATAATGACTCACGAGGAGATGGATTTCGATGAGTAGTACCTCGAGCGAGTATAGTACTTCAAGTCTGCTACCTCACTGCTTCGGTTGCCTTTGAGTGCTTTAATCTTGGGTTCATTGCGAGGCTTCTCTATATAAAAAACAAGCAAGTTTGGCAAACCTTTGACCCTGAGTTAGTAGATAATGGTGGATTCGATGATGAAGGGGACAAGAAGTCCGGGTTACTCGTCGACTTGTATAGAGAGGTGGCCAAATCCAAGGACAGCAATGACACGACAACACTCAACTTGCCTCACCCAATTGAGGTCATTCAAGGCTAAGCATCATATATTGGGAAATCTGTCTTGAATCTAGTGCAGTATACTTTGCTCCGTGAAACATTAATTGGTACCATTGATAGGCTTCAAAGTCCGAGAAAACAAGATGATATTTTTCTCTATCAAGAGGGCCCGCTACTCGGAATATATACTCCTTCACTCCTTATCATCACACCATCTTAAGAACAACACAGTAACACTCAGTATCTTGATACCCATCTTCAGCATCCTAAAGAGAACCTAATCGGCATGGCTGCTGAACTGCACATTCGCAAGTCTGTCCTCGAGGATCTGGTCTGCTGGCAGCAGCTGTATACGGAGTGCGTCCCTCCTCTCGGCCCGGCCTTGATCAACGACCTTGGCGTCGCGAACGTCCAGATCAGCGTCTATGAGACTTGGGCACGCGCGAGCGTCCGTCGCAGCCAAGCCGATCGTGTTTCGCTGGCAATGGTGGACAGGGTCGCGTTCGGGACCAGTAGGTCGAATCCGTGGAACCCGCCAGGCCAGACATGGAGTTCTGTCTGCACACCGCTTGCCCAGAGTCGAGTGGCATAAGAAACGGCTTCATCTCGGAACACCTCGGCGGAACCGACGTCGATGAAAGCTGGCGGGAGGCCGGCGAGGTCCGTGGCCCGAGAAGGGGCAGCGTAAATGCTGACATGGTCGCCTCCACGCCGCTCACCCAGCAGACAAGTCCAGCCGGTCTGGTTGCTGCCCCGGCTCCAGGTGCCCTCTTCGACGTACTGCTGGCTCGAAACAGTCATGTCGCGATCGTCCAACATGGGGCAGATCAGGACCTGGGCCCGTAATGCCGGCATGCCGCGATCTCGAGCCAACAAGGCCGTGCCCGCCGCCAATCCACCCCCCGCAGAAGATCCTGCGATGATCAGGTTATTCTCATCAATCCCCAGCTCATCGGCGTGTTTGCTTGTCCACAGGAGTCCCGCGTAGCAGTCCTCGATGGGGGCAGGATCCGGATGCTCGGGGGGAAGCCGATACTCGACCGAAACGCACACGGCACCGAGTTCTACCACCCAGTCGAGGATTCCTCCAATGCCCAGGAAGCGATTACCGGCGATCATCCCGCCGCCATGTGTGTAGTAAATCCCCGGATGGACTGGTTCAATCTCGTTCGGCGAGCCGCCCACAGTGTCGGTTTTACTTGTTCGCGCTCGAAATATCGATACCACTAAATCGCCCCCCTGACCAGCGATAGTGCGTTCCTCGTGCTCAATGGGTCGTCCAGCAAGAACGTCGTCGATGCTAGGGCTGGAAAGGGCTCGCACTTTGTCGATATGAGCCACCGTGACAGTCGGGGTAAAGTTGAGCTTGGCAAGAACCACCTCTAGTTCTGGGTCGTAGGCCGGGCGGGGAAGAGTGGAAGGCATCGTGTCCGTTCTGATCTAACTTGAAGTTAGCTCTAGGCAAGGAGTAAATATCAAGAGGTAAAATACCAAACCGCTACACGTTTCGAAAGCAGTCCTTCCAATCGCAATCGTTGACTTCCTGGTAAAATAACGCTGACAAGACGAGACACCAAGTCCAAAGTATTAAGTGATAAACAGCAAGGCTCGAATTTTTGTCGTAATACTCAGGAGGCCTTGTCTTTATGTAGTTGACGCGGACTATGAGATATGGCTAGTACTTAATTAAATGGTCATTTTTTGGGTGGGAATATTCCACCTTCTCGTTCTCGTTCGCGTTCGCGTTCGCCTCCACCGCAGGCAATTTAGACTTGACCATTTCAAGCTCGAAGTCCGGAGGACGACCCGCTTGCGGATCTGAAATAAACGAAATCAACCCGATGGGACTTTTACCGATGATGTTTATTTCCCAATCTACGGCATTTGCTTTAGAATTTCTGGATTGCAAGTGCAAACGCTTCTTTCGATTTCCATTGCGCTCTATGTACGTACTACAGTTGGCCACACATGCCTTATTGCGTTGGATTTTTTTCGCCGCCAACGTCGAATCCACGTCGCGTAGCACCATACAAATCAGTGCAGGGCTATGTTGGCTGAGAGACCTCGGTAACCAGCCAACCACTATGGCCCGGGCCTATTATCACTACAATTAATCCAGATGACTCTCCAAGCAGCAAGCCGCCTTGATTGCGTCAAAAATCCCTGATTGTCGAGCATCTTCCCCGGGGGGAGGAGCGGTGATTCTTCTAAGCCGGCACAAGGTGAACGCGAACGCGAACGCGAACGAGAAGGGTGAATATCCATTTCAAACACCGACATGAGACCGAGTGAGGAGAGAAACCCCATGCTGCGCGAAGAAATCATCTCCTTCCATCTGGGATTCGGGATTCCGTTCCACATTCTCCAACTCCCCATATATATCCCGAGTTACCCATACCATCTATTCGTGAGTATCTTGTAGCCAAGTTCCAACCATGGCGACAGCTTCATCATCGTTAAACACGGCGACGGAACGTGATGTCGAATACCAGCAACGCCCCCCCTCCAGAGTCTCCCACTTCAGTCACGTCTTGGATCAGGCTGCCATCACCCAAGCAGTGCTCGACTTCGAGTTTGTCGGAGAGGGAACCAGCGACTCGCCCTACTTGGTTGAATTCCTGCCCGGCGACCCCTACAATCCCTTGAACTTTTCCAAGCTCCTGAAATGGAGCATCACCCTTACCCAGGCATGTGCCACACTGGCAGTCACTTTCGCCAGTTCCGCATATTCCGGTGGTGTTGAGGAGATTATTAGCGATTTTCACGCGTCATCTGAAGTCGCTATTCTGGGAGTCTCTATGTTTGTCCTCGGTTTTGCTATTGGGCCTCTGATTTGGGCCCCTCTATCTGAACTATATGGCCGACAAAAGCTCTTCTTTGGCACCTATATGGCCTTGACGGCCTTTAACGCCGGTGCTGCTGGAGCACCTAGTATTTCTGCCTTAGTCATCCTTCGTTTCTTCGCTGGAGCGTTCGGTTCTTCGCCACTGACCAATGCTGGTGGCGTTATTGCCGATATGTTCAATGCCTCAGAGCGAGGTATTGCGACCAGCATTTTTTCTATGGCTCCCTTTCTTGGTCCCGCTTTAGGTAAGCTGGCTATAGTATATCTCTACTATTCTATGGAGAGGTTCTAACATTAATAGGACCTATTGCTGGTGGTTTCCTTGGCGAAGCGGAGGGCTGGCGGTGGGTTGAAGGCTTAATGGCTATATTGACTGGTCTGCTCTGGATTCTCAGCACTCTCATCTATCCCGAGACGTACCCTCCGGTGCTTCTCAGCCGGCGAGCTGAGGCCCTTTCCAAGAGGACGGGGAAAATCTACGTCTCAAAGCTGGATGCCGGACAACGCAAGAGCCTTGGCTCTCAGTTTAAGACTGCGCTCTCCCGACCATGGATCCTCTTGTTTAAAGAGCCAATCGTTCTGCTGACTTCCACTTACATGGCCATTATTTATGGTACCTTATATTTATGCTTTGCTGCCTTTCCTATCGTCTTCCAGCAGGGTCGCGGATGGAGCCCAGGCATTGGGGGACTGGCTTTTACTGGTAGGAATCAGTTTCAATCTCCATTCTTTGTTATGAAAACTGACAAGCCCTTAGGTATTGCGGTTGGTATGACTTTTGCCACCATAGGTACTATTATTGATAATAAGCGGTACGCTCGTGCGGCTATCGCTGCCGGAGGTTCGGCTCCGCCGGAGGCTCGATTACCCCCTGCTATCGTTGGATCTATCTTGATTCCGGTAGGCTTGTTTTGGTTTGCTTGGACTAACGGCAATAATATCCACTGGATTGTGCCTATTATTGGTTCCGCGTTCTTTGCTGCCGGTAATGTCCTGGTATTCTTATCTCTTATGAATTACCTTGTCGACTCCTGTAAGTTGTTGCTGAATGGGCTCTTAGCTTGGTGGTGTATGTTGACAAAGCTCTAGACGTTATTTTCGCGGCCTCTGTGCTTGCTGCAAGCTCCGTCCTCCGATCGCTATTTGGTGCCATATTCCCCTTGTTTACGACATATATGTATGACGACCTTGGTGTTCACTGGGCCAGCTCTGTCCCTGCATTCCTAGCAGTAGCTTGCATGCCGTTCCCCTTCTTATTCTACAAGTATGGTGAGAAAATTCGGATGAAGTGCAAGTTCGCTGCTGAGGCAGCAACTATTCTCCAGAGGATGCGAGCCAAGGGTGAGAAGGTCGCTGAGGAAGAAGGTATTATCGAGACTCAAGGCCGGGAGTGAGAGCTCCTATAGCATTCATGGCGTCGCGCGAGAGTGCTGATATCAAGCAAGCAAGGATTTCTCAGCCTTCCAGCAGCTAAGGTTTGACTTCCAATATCACAACAGTCACATAACAGCCTCATAGGTGGTTTTCTCTCCCCCGGAAGCTGGGCTTTTCTCTCGGACCTTTCGGCCTCTCCAAAAACTCTCTTGATAACAAGGCTTCTGAGGCCTCATTTCACTCCTTTCCTACCCGTCAGGCTAGCTGACGGACGTTGTATTTAAAGATTTTCCTTTTCCCGTCGGAATAGCTAGAAACCAGAAACTTCTATCACTGCATTCTTCTCTATTTCCCCAGCAGCTATTTTTAATGCGAGGCAAGAACCTTGAGGCGTCTCTTCCGCGACTTCCGTCTCTGCCATCTCGGCGAACCAACCACTGTGTCGGACTTCCTGCCATGATCTCATCAAGTCACTTGAGAAGCACCCGTCAAGATTGATAATCTCCAATAAAGAAACTCAGGCACAAAATGAATAATTGTCTGATCGAAGGACCAAGAGCAGAATGCTCATCGCATGGGATGATCGGTCCGCTACAGATAACCGGTACGGACTGTGATCCTAAGAAAAGGCGCTTGCCGACGTGGCTCCTCCGAGTTGTCGCTTGCTCGCCGCCTCTCTAATCTTATCCACGTCCTACTTCAGGCTCTTCAAAGTCCTCGCGGTCTTATGTGCTCTTCCTATGCTGCAAAATCCAACACGCACAAATAACAGCTAATAAGGCCAAGATGATGGGTTGAAACGTGTTGATGCCCTTTACTTGCGCAATAGCTCCCACGATAAATGGAAAGATGGCGTCGCCAGACCCGCCGATTGCGGTACAGAAACCAATATTAGCAACATGGAGACGCTTCGGTAGGAGTTTAGTAACCATAACCATCGCGGTAGGGAAAAGGGGCCCGAAGAAAAAGCTGAAGCAGGCTACTGCTACTGCCTAGAGAGGCAAAAGGTTAGCTTATTCGTCGTGCAATTTTCAGAAAATGAGGAGGTGTACTGAAACAATGAAGTTAGGCACGAGCCAGAAGATGAGTTCGAGACTGACACAAATTCCCACAGAGAGGAGTACAGCGTAGAACTCGCCAAGTTTGACGATTAAGAAAGGAAGCCCGAGGCGGCCGACCTGATCTAAGCTAGTATTTCATATCAATAGTTTTTAAAGTAGAATTGAACGAGAAGGGGGCTTTTACCGGCATGCCGGCCCAGAAACCGGTGGCTGTAATGCTAGACTTAACTGCGGGAGCATTGCCCAGTTTGGTTATGAAAGTTACAATCCAGCCGCCGACGGAGACTGTCATGTGTTAGCTACATACCAATCATAGGTTTGAGGAAGAGGGGCGTAGTCTCTGCTCCCATGTAGCTGAAGACGAAGACTGAGAAAATCCAAGTGATTTTGATCTTTAGTGCTTCCCGAGTACGGCCATTTGGGGTGTTTGGGTCCAGGGGATGCTCTGCTCGGTAGACCTGTCTGTGTGCATAACGCGACAGTGGAAGTCACCAACTCCAATGCTGCTCCGCCAGCCTTGTTCATCTCTGCGTCGTTACCTAACAGCATCAGGCAGACTTACCATAATGTAATAGAAACTATACCATTCCTTCACTGGAGAACATAGATGTAGCAATAACCGAGGCGACCGTGGCGGCCAAAGCATAAGAAGCCTGCAAAGAAACCCGAAACTTTATTCGCATTCGCCATGTTCCCGATCTAGGCACACCAAACTGCATTAACAAGACCGTTACCAAACCCAACAAATATAAACATAACGATAAGAACTGCATAAGTTGGATGGGCTGTCATGACAAGGAAAGAGACGAGATGGCATAATGGACTGATGATAGCTATGCCTCTTTGCCCGAACTTTATATGCATGAGTAAAGTCGAGCTTTTCCGCGTTAAGCGCTAAGTCGCGGACCCTACCCTACCCCTGAGCAGACTTACGTCAGCTAACAATTAGTTTAATTGCGGTCCTCAAAATTTATTCCTGCGCAACGGCCACTTAAAACCAAACCCTTCCCTTCTATCCCTTGAGCCGAACCAGCTCTATGATGCCTCCTAGGCGGTCCTACAAGAAAAGCACGGCTGGATGCAAGACATGCAAACGGAGGAGGGTAAAGGTAAGCATTACATATCGGATACCGTGGCGATCTTAACGAGGGGCAATATAGGCGTGACTGACCCAGTCTTCAGTGCGACGAGACTCGCCCACAATGTGGACCATGCAACAAACACGGTGTTCTATGCGATTTTGCATCTACAAGCGTTGGCTCTACAGCATATATGACACCAGCTCAAGAGACTGAGAGTCTTCGGCCACTGACCCCAGAGACATTGCTCCGAGAGCCAACGTTACAGCCGCTGTCATCATCCCCGTTGCGGAATGGACGATTGACAGAGATGCGCCTGGTCCATCATTGCACCGTGATGACATGCGAAACAATGTAAGCTGGGCGTACCCCTTTTACATCACGTTGCTGCCCAAAGCCATCTGCTGACGTGTCTCGCAGGCGTGGGGTACAGAACACTCGGCTTCGGCACATCTGGTCTACAGAAGTGCCTTCTATGGCTTTCCAAAGTGGTCCTTCCAATCATCATCTCTTGAACCTTCTTCTCGGCGTCTCTGCTCTGCATCTCCGGTTCCTGAACCCAAACGACCACGAAGTCCAGATGGCATCCTCGTACTATCTTGACTTGGGGCTCCAGAAGTTTATTGGGATGCTCAACGAAATCAACGAGGAGAACTCGCCTTTCCTTTTCGTTTCCAGCGTCTTGGTTGCGCTGTACGCGTCCGTGTCACGTCTGGAACTGAAACTCGGCAACCAGTATTCCGTACCCGGTGCCTGGTTCCGGGCGCTGCATGGGATCAGCACTATTCTCTCGATTAGCCGACCTGGGATTAGAAAGTCCAATCTTGAGCCCATACTTCTCAAGGATGAGCCCTTATCGCCTGGATGGCTCATGGATGACGATGCCCTTTTCACGGATCTCTTGGTGGGACTGGAAGATGCAAGCTTAGACCTAGAGGATATAACTGTCTACGTCGAAGCTGTGAGATATCTGAGTTGGGCTCATGCTTTGCACCAGGCTCAGGAAGAGAAGGGAATTGTGCGAAGACATGTTTTAGCGTTCCCAACTGCTGTGCCTGCACAGTACATCTCGCTCCTAGAATGCCACGACCCCCGAACTTTGGTCATCACGGCGCATTTCTTTGGATTGGTTACCTTTGTGGATGAGATTTGGTGGTTGGAAGGAGTCGCTAATAAGGAGATAATGGGGATTCTAACTCTGGTGCCAGATAATTGGCTGTGGGCAATGAAATGGCCGATTCAACAGATCCATGGGGATGTTGGGTTAATATGCGCATAATTCTAGCCTCTGTATTCTTCGCCCTAGTAACGTCTATAGATCCAACCTCGAGGGCTCAGGCCACTTAGGTAATTAATGCTATGGCTCAGCTAGCTCTCGGAGCAGGGTAAGCGTTAGCTAAGCGCTCAAGCGGCAATAGGTTACGTCGATATTCGGATTTGGAGCCTTATGACAATGCTTCACCACCGCGTCTCTCGCAGGAACTTCCGCGCAAGAGTGCGGGACAAGCTCTCGCTGCCTCCAGTCGATCTTCTTCGCCATGTCGATGTCGTCAGCGGTGACCTCGGTATACCCCGTGCTCAATTTGCAGGATGAATTGAAGCTCGGCATTAGATCTTCAATTACCCAGGCGGCCAGCACTTGAGAGACTGGGCACTCATCGAACTGCACTCTGGGAGATACCAGATATCCCTGAATGAGGCTATTCCTCTACTCTCGGCCTTTCTACGACGACAGAAACCACGGAGTCGAGAGGCGCCATCCGGGGATAATGCTCAATACTGGCTATTATTGATGTTCAGCAGGACGTCTTCATTAATCTTTCGCCGTACATTTGCACCTTTGTAGGCCGCTCTGTGCCACTGTTAAACAAACGGTATGAGCGTTTCTGACAAAATATGGAACTATACTATAGAGAGTGGCCTTGTCTACAGTGCGACGCCATAGTCAACAGTTAGGCCAAGTTGTGCATCCATTTCGATTCAAGTCACACGAAATAAATTGCCGAGTCTCAGATCAAAATGATGCTGAACCTGAACAATCACTCGATCCAATACTTGGGACATGCCTCTTGCCTTCTACCCGACACCCAGAACCGGAACCGAAAACTGGCTCAAACTCTCTTGAGTAGTGCAAGCACGTCGCACGAAACCCTCAACAGTTCGCTTCGTCCGCCTTACCTCTCTGCATTGAAGTGTTGGACAAAGATAGCACAGAACGACGATTTCTGTGACCAATTTGGGAAAAGTGAAGTCACTGCTTGTGTTAGTGGCGAAGCTTCAGGGCGGCAACGGGAATGGAACAACAGAACTTGCGGAGATTGATCTCCAGGGCGGCGACTTGATACGAGGAGAAGACCTTCTGCGTAAGAAGATAACGAAGATGCACCGGGAGAGCATAGGGCGGCCGCATCCTTTGCTGGTTTAGACTACGGCAATGCTGAGCGCAATATATCAGCGCAAAGGATGCTGGGACGAAGCAGAGCAGGTGAAACTTCAAGTCCCAGGGACGTTTAAGGAGATTGGGGGACGAAATCATCCCGACTCTGTCAAAATCATGGAAAGTCTAGCACGCCTATCGGAGGGACAAGGTCGGCTAGTGAACGCAGAAAATTTGGAGACGCAGTCGCTGGATATGAGATGGACGTAGTGAAACCAAAACATCCCGACAATCTCCTCGGCATGGAAAGGTTTGCCCATATCAACAAACAAGCCAATTGGAGGAAGCAGAATCCTTGAACAGGCAGGTTCTAAATACGAGACAGGAGGTGCTAGGACTCGAGTATCCCGACACTCTCCTCGACATCAAAAAGCTAGCACATCTATGCCAAGTAGGAAAGATGAAGGAAGCAGAATACAGGCAGAAGCAGGCCTTCGAAAGGAGACCCGGGATGCAGGTACCGGGCCATCTCGATGTGTTGGGATGCAAAGAAGCTCTAGCATCTTTCTATGGCCGCACAGAACGATGGAGGGGTGCTAAACGGTTGGAGAGTGAGGTCACAGCGAAACAGAAAGTGATGGGACGAGAGTGCCTGGGCATTCTCCCAAACATGCAACGCCTGGTCTGCATATATCAGAGGAGGTGACAGACGGAGGAAGCCGAACGTCTCGAAAAGAAAGTGTGGGAGCTCAGCTCCAGATGTCATGGGGGCGATCAACTCATCACGATGAGACATCGGGATGACCTGGCCCGCATGTATGCAGGCCGCGAAGATCTCGGGATGTCGAACCTCACGCGTGGGCTGCTTTTATGGCGAGACGCGCAAGACCCTCCGCGCCCCGACACACTTGAGATGATGAGAGCGTTGTTGGTATTATGTATCACGGCGTTATTGGCTCGCACTCATGTCTCCATTTGGAAACCGAGGTGGGCTGTGCAGGGCGCTAGTTGGCAAGGCACTCTTGAGTCTTGACTCCTTGGGAGCGCCCTGCTGCCGATGTAACCGAGCGATAAGAAGTAAAAGTGCCCTGGTCCTTCATTCTGATATATCAATGTTCATGTTCAATCTTGCAAGTCACTCGCACCACACGACGAAATAAACGCTTCCGCCATGGGATTCCTTGACATCGAAACGGCCGACGAAAACCGCCATCTCGCCGACGCGACCAGCTCGACTGGCCTCACCCACGACGATGTTCGAGCCACGGTGCGCCAGGAGATTCTCGCCATGGCGGGGTCGTCATCCGCGGCAGCCATAGAACTACAGCCCGCGCCCCCGTCCTACGACTCTTCCGCCCGCCTACTCGACACCGACGCTGCTGCTACGGCACCTGCCCATTCGACCGACGATCCCGAGAATGGCCAGTCAAGCATCGAAAAGGTGCAACAACGTCCCCTCTGGCAGCGTATGGCGCTGCTTGTGCTTGTCATCTGCATCATCATTTGCCCCTTTGTTCTCATGATCGCCCTTGGCGAGACGGGCCACGACCCGCTGAGGCTGGGCCTTCTTTCTCTCTTCCTCTTGGGTGCCCAAACGTTGGGTTATTTTGCGATCCCCGTAAGTCTCTCGTGTCTCACGTCGTGACTTCGCTTCCCTCGAACTTGTTGTTGACGAGACTTCTGGCGGATAGCTCTTCGTGTACCTCATCCACGGCAGCAAACCATTCGAAACCTCCGACTCCACGAAACCAAAGAGCCAACCGAGCGAAGCGCAGCCGAGCGAACAACAGCCAAACGAAGAACAGCCAAAGGGAGACAAGGAAAGTGATGTACCGTGGGGTTCCTACATCATGTCGCACTACTGGCTCGGGAATTTCCTGATATTCTGGCTTGTCATGTGGGCGCACTTCGCCAGCGGTGATGGCGCGTTGGTGCCGAGACTCGATCTCGCTGCGCGCTTTGATGGGAAGATTACGCAGCACGACGCCCTCGGGACGCTGACGGATTGCATTTACGGTCGAGTTCCTGATTCGAGCCGGAATGCTACTATCGAGGATTTTACCTTTTGTTTGAGAAAGATGGGTATGCCTAAGAATCCAGGATCCAGTTTATAATTTATTTTATAATCCAGTATTATCCTATTTAGATCTAGTTTAAAAAATGCTATAAGTATAAATAGAAAACTAATCTTAGTCTATCTCTCTTTAATATATTAGTATTTTAATAGTTTTAAATTACGATTTTAATTAATTAAATTTAATATATTAAAAGGCTTATATAGTAATTAAATCTTATATATATATTAAGTTATTAAATCTTATAGTAATTATAGGAACTAAATAATATAAATAAGGTACTATACTTCTAATAATATAAACTTATTATTACTTAGCACATTTATAAATAATCCTAGTTTACCTCTTCCCACTTATGCTTAAGTCATTACTAAGCCTCCCCCTAACTCTCTGCGGCGAAACCATCCATGCAGCCCGCCCCTTTCTCCTCTTCATTTCCGCCGCTTTCTCTTTTGGTATTCACACCCGCGACCTCGGCCTGTGGAAATATCAAACTCAACTAGTTGTCTCCCAGCGGCGAGCTGGGGCCAACAGGTTTGATGCACGAACAACCCTTTACCTACGGGCATGGCGCTTACGCATCCGCCTCTGCGACAGAACTTGCAGCTGGAGAAGATGTACCTCACTACGAAGTCATCGAGTTTACCTTCAGTGACCACAATACGGACTCCGAATTCGTCGTCATGTGCGGTGGCAGACGCCTCGTTATTCGCCTGTTCGAGGATCACTTTTCCGAGTCGTCTCACTTGAAAGAACAATACCTCTTCTTCCTCCGCGTGGCGGAGGATGGCGAGCTGGATGACCAGACCATTGACGACTTCTACGACTGGGTCGTAGCACCATTCCTACCTGTGCTACGGAGCCTTCCCAGTCGAGATGCAGGCGCCGATGCCGGATCAACCCTCCAAGATTTCTTCTTCGCCGAGACGTCGGTCTATACTTTGGTGGTCGTGGCAGGAGAGCTATCACCAACCCAGTGCGAGACGACCAGGGCCGACATGGATCGGATCGGGCTTGGTATTCTCCTACCAGACGAGTTATGTTCGCCATGGGAGTGTTTTCGACCTTCAGATGTTCAGATCTGTACCGAAAATCCCGACGAGGCTCTTTCTCGGCTCCCTAAGAAAGTCAAATTGGTTGGAGGGACAACGCCATACTTCCTCAAATTGCTCAGACCAGGGGATCAGCACTCCGCGAAGCGCGAGCTCACCGCCTATAAGACGATTCGTGAAGCAATGATTGCCCCGGAGGTACGAGTTTCGCGCCTTCATGGTTTGGTGCGAGGCGACAAGGGTGTGGTTTTCGGACTTCTGCTCTCCTACATCAACTGCCAAGCTACGACGTTAACTTGCGCCGTGAAGCCCCATTTACCAGTCACCTTGAGACTCAAATGGAAGAACCAGGTCAGTTCGACCGTCGACCTCTTGCACAAGGCTGGTGTCATTTGGGGCGATGTGAAAGCAGACAATGTCTTGGTTGATGATGGAGATGATGCATGGGTGGTCGATTTCGGTGGAGGGTATACCAAGGGAATGGGTGGAGAAGCAGTCTGCTGGGACTCTTGCCGGCGACGCAGAGGGGCTGGCCAACATCCTAACGTATATTGGCGATTAGGTTATTGTTGTAAACATGGTGGTTATAAGCGGTTGAATCACTCAGAAAACAGAAGTTGGTATGTGATGACCCATAAACAGGGCGCTACCTACTGAACTAAATTGCGTAGAACGCCAATGCCGTTTGAAATTGGATGTCACATGGCTTCTCACCCATGCATGGAAGACGTAAGGCACGACAGCGGGCCTATGCTGGGCTAATGATCGGGACCACGCGCTCGAATATGGTCTCCAGGACACTTTGGCCTGGCGGACTAAAGTAACAAGACCATTATGTTAGGCCTCCAAGACTTCCAGCCCTGAAACGAAAGGGAGGAGGCGGCTACACCTACGGGCGCCTATGGTAGGTTCATGTCGGAGAGCGAAAGCCAGCTTGACGTTGGATATTATATATAAAATGCTAGGACCTTTGAGTTCCCCCTCTAGAATTTTAGCATGCCCTATCCATATTATCCAATTTCTATGTGTTTTTAAGCTTCTCCTATCCCATTGTTTTGATCCTCGAGTCCTTTTTCTTTCAAGCCATATGACCCGGGCCTACTGCCGATTCCGACCCGGTGCCTAACGTAATGTACAACCGGCGTTCCGGCAGGTAGTCTCTGTGTACAAACGGTAGATCTATTACCGCTATTTCTGATGAAAGTCTGTGCGGCAACCCGGAATGTTATCTTAGAGACTTAAGAAGGAATGGCTGGGCTCGCTGCCAGTGCGGCGAGCAAGGGAACAGAATGGATAGGTGCCTAGGCCCCCCCGAAGGTGGTATGGACTGTCCTTATTTTCTCTGTCTTCAGTGCTCCCATTCCTACTATTAGCAAGTAGCTAAACAGCCATTACGGTCGTTCCCCTTGAGCAGAAGCTAACTCAGCAGAGTTAGCACCCTGCAGATCTCAACATCTCAACTCTCGAGCCCAGAATTTGTTAAGCCTGCACACTCTGAAGTGCCGTAAAAACGGGATCGGGTCTGTGCTATGCAGTAGTTTAACTTAGGTTTGTCGAGTTATATTGAAGTTACTACGTAGGGAGTCGTTTAGTGTGGCAAAGAGGCAGTCTAAGCATCTTAGATAATAAAGAAAGGGAACTATGCCGCTTAGGAGGATCGCAGACGAAGGCATTCCGCCTTTAATACCTCCAGTAATAAGTTTTTAAAATAGACCCTTCTCACTAAATATCCACAGGCCTTACTTCTGCTTATTTACGTAGTACTAAGGAAAACTCCCTTTCCCTTTACAGTTTTCAATTCAATTCCATTAGCATAGTTAGAGTATTAAAAGTATAGGAATAGTGATAGGACTGGACTGGTCATAGCGAAGGTAAATAATGGAAGGAAGCTAGGCCTTAGTTCCTACTTACATAAGAAAAGGGGGGGGGGGCAATCTCCAGCACTCGCTGCCGCTTCTCCGTTTGCATGGGTTCTGATCCTCCTCCCTGTCTCCTTTGTCCTCTGCTCTCATTCTCCCAAGTCGAGTGAAGCCATTTCCTCGATGAGCTCCTTTGACACCTCCGGTGGGAATCCTTCCTTGACCGCAGCCCTGAGATCCTTCCATGGTTCAGATCCAATGTCCGTAACATTATTCACCAAAGCTTTGACGATCAAAGAAGCTGATTTGTAATCTCGCGGACCAGCCGTATACCTCTCATAGTCCCAATGCAGAGTCCCGAAGCGGCGACAAATGACACCCCATAGTGTCCCCCCTGACTCGAACTTTCGCAACAGCCCACTGCCATCGGTTTCTTTCAGAACACTGACCAACCCGGCGGATACTTCTTCAATCTCTTTGTGAAAGAGACGGCTCGGGCTCACGTAATAGAGCAAAGTTAGCAAAAAAGCATTCGCCATCTGTACCGAGGTCTTGAAGTCAAGCCCGACAATTGTGTTCGGGTTTGCGCCTGACCACTTGTACAGATCAAATGTCATCCCAAAAAGCGCTTCATCTGGGTTATAGCTGGTATTCTCTTGGGCCTGGTTGGTGGTGTTGTGGAAAACTCGACGTACCAGGTCGCCGAGCACCAATGCAGAGACATCGCGTCGTGCAGATTTTGCTTCGGTCGTGAGTTTTCGTTTCTCACGTGAATCACCGACGACCCTCCATCGATAGTCAGGATTAGTGAAGAAAGCTCCACGTAGAAAGTAAATGTCTTCCTGGCACTTAGCTGATAGATAGGGCCACAACTGTGACTGGAAAAGGGTTCTTCGATATATCTCAATATGCTCGTCCACGGCGTCGGAAATCTGGTCCTCGGTGGACTTGAGCTCTGGCGTTTTGCAATTCGCCATTGAGAACTTATCCAGAAGGGGGTAGACTTTATCCCTCGGAAACGTTGGGTCGCAATCGTCATCCCACGCGTACCGGAATATTCTCTCGAACTCCATGGCCACAGCTGTAACATCCAAACCTCCCGGTACGTTCTTTTCGTTCTTGTCCTCGGGAATCCAGCCCAAGTCTTTGAAATGAGCTAGGGAAGCTCGGAGAATTGACACCCTCGCGTCAAAATCGGACTCGAGCTTCGTTCTCAAAAAGTCCCTCATGGCAGGCGTTTGGAGCCAATCGCCTACAGTTCGATGAATGAACCCAACTTTGCGGTAGTGGGAAATCTCAAGAATCCCTTTGCATATAGCGTCGAGACGGTGACGAACTTGAGTATGCATCCTCTCATATTTGTCGATAAGGTTGCTCTGAAATTCCCTTTCAGATTCGCTGTCGGGTCTCAATCGATTTCGTCTTTTGAGAGCAAAGTTTGGGTCGTCGTACTCAAACTCGTGAAAGTGATACAAGCGGAAACTGAGGGGCTCGTGCGCTGCGAGAGTGATTTCAAGAAAGCCAGCCATCTTTTCGTGGTACCGAACATCAACGCCATCAAGCATCTGCTTGAAAAGTCTTTCCAGATCATCGGGAAGGGAATCAAGCACTCTTCGCAAATCAGACAGTTTGTCGTAGTTCGTAAGACCTTCCCGAAGGCGCTTTGTGACCAGAAACACCCAGAGAAAGACCCCTTGTGCTCGGTTCGTAATTGTCGTGATCATTGAGTTTCCATCCTCTTCGCTGACTGCGCTTGCCCATAGTGGATGTTGAGTGAGTCGACTTTTCGTGAATTCCAATATGTCTTTCCGAGTCAGATCGTGAAGGTAGTAGATCTTTGAGGGTGCTGATTTTCCCAGGGTACTTTCAAAGGCATTCTCGGCTCGACTAGCGAGACACATCTTGACGCCTGGGCATCCAGACAACTGGCTGAGAGCTTGAACCAAGTCCAGGTGGTCACCGTCAAACTCATCCAATCCATCAATGAAGAAACAGAAGCGCTTCTCAGACGGCTGCTGTCCCACGATCCGTCTGAGAGACTGTTGGAGATCTGATATGGACCACGGCGCCGTAGAAGCGATAGTGTCATGCCATCGATCTGGGCAGGCTGTTTGAAAACCTTCAGCAGATTGGTTCTCAAGCACCTGACGCAGTAAGGACTGCCACAGACCCTGCTGTGACTTCTGCATTTGGGTGCCCATGCTCCAGAAATAGTGGCTTGCCACGGTGACGGGCAGCGGCGAAGCCCAAGAGGATAGAGCCGCCCTCGTTCCGGGATGGTCTGCGATGAACTTCATGAGGGTTGATTTTCCTGACCCTGGTTTCCCGGAAACCCAGAAGATGCCGGTCAATTCTCGCAGCCAGTGAAGCAAATCGCTTTCTCCCCGATGGCTTCGAGCGGACTCATCTTGCGTCTGGTTTGGGTCCTCCAGTATCCATCGAAACGTACTTTCGTGAGCTTCAGTGATATTGGTGTGCCTGACTGGAGCCTCATCATAGCGTAGGCTTTTCAGTATCTTCTCACTCCTCAGGGACTGAGTGACGTCTCGACTGCTGAGGGTCAAGCGTTCGAGGTTTCCGATAAGCTCCAGCATATCATTGTTGGTACGGTTTTGGACATTCGATAAGAATTGTTCATTCTGCTTCATGGCCTTCGCGATGTCTGTCTCGATAGCTTGCAGCTTGACTGTATGGGAATTCCCAAGTTTCTCAGAAACGCGTTTCGAAGCCTCGACTTGGCTCTGTAGAGTCTGGATGGATTGGCTACGGGAAGGTTAGACACCTTTCCGGGAGAATGTGGTTATTATATCTCACCTAGAGATAGTGCAGATAGCAAAAACCATGTCGCTCTGACGATGGCGAATGTTATCTTGGAGACGAAGAATGGCGTCCTGCTTCCGCATTTCTTTGAGCGCTGTCTGAAAGCTCTGCAACAAGCGTCGCGGTCCCTGTTTGCATTTGAGCTTGCTGACAATGGCGAGAAGTTCATCGCAGTCGGCTCTGCACGATGAGGCAAGCTGGTTGAGGGTGGCGCTAGCAGAGCTGGAAGATGCGTTGGGAGAACCATGGTGTTGTTGGAGAGAGGCGCTCAGACCGGACAGTTCTGTATATAGAGCATCCAGGTCTTGGACCCTTGTTGACGCTCCGCTGGCCGACTGGTAGATGCTGGAAGTGCTTGTAAGGAGGGTGCTTGTGAATTGGACGAACTGGACCACGGCAGCTGCGAGGCCGAATGCACTCGCTGGATCCATGAGAAACTGGAGATGCTAGGTAGGTAGCGAATGAGAGAGGGTGAAATCAACAGAAGGGGGCCATTGCCCGTCCAAAGCCACTGAGCAAAGGCGGTGTCCTGCGGCGGTAAAATATCATTGAGCCAAGCCACTCACTGAGCTAGGCAGCACTCAGCCCCAACATTACACAGCCCTAGGGCGATAGGAACCTGACACTGAGGCGCAGCTTTCTGGGGCGGCGGCCCGGATTGTGTTGTTGAGCCCGGTGGTAGTCCAGCTTGCAGCTGAATTTGTAACCGTAGAAGATATTCTCTGGACACGCAAAGCTATAGAGATTGGTTGGATAACGCAAAGCCTTGTAGGGAGGGACGTATGGTATTGGGCGTGGTGAAGGCTTTCTTGAACAATAAAAGGAGGTGCGGTCAAAATGAGAGTTGGAGTCAAATCTTACAGGCGCAGACCTTTGAAACCAGACGAGGAATCGGCCAAAGAACATCCAAAATTGGAAAGCTGTGTGCCTTTGAGTGCCGCGCCGGACCATTTCCCAGTCTACATTCATCCGATCAAAGGAGATACCTTGGTACTTGTGAACTCACGCTGGGGATTGTCCCTTTTGTAAGCTTACTTGCACGTTGTCGTATGTTGCCACTTGAGACAACCAGACTACTACAATCTCAACCGAGATCAAGGTGGTTCGATAATGGAGATGAGGAGACGGCTATTGCCCACTCTAGAGGCAGTTCTTTGAAAGGGAAGTCTATGGGGGGTTTTACAAGACTTGTAATGCCTTCGCAATTCACTCCATCCAATAACGGAACCCACATCTGTCCTCTTTGTTTGCGATGTAGCTGTTAACGATTTATTATTGTTATAGAACAAGGGCTATTGTCCAAGCCAGATCTCGCCAAGGCTGAATAATTGAACACAAGAACATCTTAACAATGGGTTATGTAGATTCCATAGACTCCACTACCTATAAGACTCAATATCACTTCTAATTCTCCTGATATTTCATCTTGCATCCGCTCCTCAAATCGTTGTCACCTCTCCGCTCCAAGCCTCGCAGCTGATACGAGTTCGCCTCGCTCTACCGCTGCAGAGCACGTCAGCAAAGAGGCTCAAAAATGTCGACCTTTACCCTCTCCCACTGGCTCACTGTGCCCCTCACAGGCCTGTTTGCCATTATCAATGGAGTTCTCTATGAACGCCGCGTACGGCCTTACTTCCAGGGATGGCGTAAATGGCTCTCATTTATAGGTATCGCTGCGCTTCTTTGCCGGCTTGCATACAAGCTAGCAATTTTCCACCTTTACTATGCCCTTGCATCGTTTGGCGGCTTCGCCATCGGGATGCTCATTGTTGGCTTCGTCAATACCCTATTTTCATCATGGAGTCTTTTCTACGCAGTCACTGTTGCAATACTCTCGACTACTGCAGCCTACCTTTTCCTGCCGTACCTCAACTTCGCCGACCAACTCTATCTAGGTTTCACCACCGCCATCTTGACAACCCCTCTCCAGCACTTCATCCGCAGGGCACTCCAGCATACCAAGATCTTCTTGGGGGCGACCGCACAGCAAATTAGCATAGTATGCCGTCATATTGCAAGGTTCGGTCGCCAGCTCGCTGGGTTCGGTCGCAATGTTGCGGGAGACGTTATAAAGTGGCAGGGGAACATATTAACTGATGTGCTTGGTGTACTTGTCACCCTGGTTTTCTCTGGCGGGATATGGTACATCTCGTTTAGGCATCTTTACCTGGATAGATACCCTGAGTTCTGGAACCGTCCCATGAAGATGTTCCAATACGTCATGCTCGTCTACCATTGGACAGACTCCCCTCGGGCATTCTTGTTGAGTGCACTTTGGAAGTCGACTGCTTTTGCCTCTCGATGGGCATATACCGGGTTCATGGAACTGACAGGCATCACTGGACCGATCTTTGCGAGGGCTCTTGCGCTGATTTGGCGTTGGATTTAATGGCGAGAGTATTATGGCCGCACGGCGTTTGCGGTAGCAGCAAGAGCCACTGCGAACCAAAGGCATGACGACAAGTTTCTGCGAGACACACTACGAGAGTTCTGTAAGATTTATGAGTGTTCCATAGTTATACTAATAATAAGAGATTATGTGACCAACCATTATGGGGGCTTTGCTTCGTAATAAGGCCCTTTACTAAGTCTTTGATTTCCTTTTCGCTGGAGCATCACGCCTATCAAGCGTATAGTAGTCTGAGGTCTATGTCTAAGCCCCGGCTGAGTTCTTGTAGGCAACCTACATATGTCCCAACCCGCTCAAGGCATTTCAGGAGTGCGGCATAGACGCTTCCAAGGAGTCATATTTCCCTTAGAATTGGCCTATTTATATATCATTAGGGTATGGTCATATCCTCACCGTGATAGCTCTGTTCTTGGATGATCAAGAAGCCAACTATATCGATGGGGCTTGGACAACCATTACCGGGTTGCCTCCAGAGGAACGGAATTCGGAGCAAACCCTTGAACAGCTGCAAGAGAATCTCATCAAACAGACCCAACGAATCACGGCCAATTTGGAAACGGACAGGTAGGGCAATAAGGTGGCTAGTGACCACGGTCAATTGCATCACATTTGTCAACGGTCCACATGATAAAGATAATCGCTCTATTTTCGCTCGCTCAACACTCATTTCACTGCGAAGAACATGTAACAATGCGGTAACCCTCGTCGCTTGTCTTCGTCTAAAACAACCAAGAAAGAAACGTCTTGTAAAACCAACCGCCGCGGCTGGGGCCCTCGGACTCCTTCTTGGCGGCCTTCCAGGCGAGGAACTCGTTCTCTTCCCGGTCAATGATATCCTTTCCGGTGAAGAAGTCGACTTCGTGCGGCTTGTAGCCACGGCTCTTGGTGAAGAACTTGTGTCCGAAAATCAGGACGAGGTAGACGGGGATGCCGAGGTATCCGGTGATGAAGGTCTTGAACTTGCTACTGAAGTCGCCGACGAAGACATCGTAGTTCTTGGTGAGGGCAACGATGATACACACGGCGAGAGCGGCGTATGAGCCATAGATGCCGAGGGGCGCGACGTAGGGAAGAGCATCGTTACGAATGTCCTGAGCCTTGCGGGCACGGCACCAGTAGATGTGAGTGACGAGAATGGAAATCCACGTCATCAAGCCGAAGATGGTAGTCAGGTTCACAAAATACCCAAAGACGGCAGTCGAGTCATCCGAGACGTTCATGAAGGCGAGCAGGGCGAAGAGGGCCGAAAATCCCAAGGCATATACAGGAACGCCTCGGGAGTCGGTACGCTTAAAGATGGCAGGGGCGTTACCATCAGAGGCAAGACCGTATAGGGTGCGGCTGGCGATGTAGAGGTCGGAGTTGGAGGCGGAGAAGACGAAGATGCAGATGCAGGCGTTGAGGATATGGGGAATGACCTTGACACCAGCGACCTCTGCAGCGACGACAAAGGGAGAAGCCGAGGCGCCCGTCTTGGCTTCAGTGGTAGCGAAGAGGAGCTTGGGGGAGTTATACGGGACGATCATTCCGACGAGAAGGACGCTGAGGCAGTAGAAGAAGAGGATGCGGTAAAAGGTCAGCTTGATGGCCCGGGGGATGGTTTTCCTGGGGTTTTGGGCTTCGGCTACGGTGACACCGACGAGTTCGGTGCCAAGATAGGCAAAGGTAGCGGTAACCATGCAAGACCAGAAGCCCAGGAACTTGCCGGCATCCCCCTCCTTGATGTAGGGCTTGAAGGCACTAGGCAAGTTAGACGCGTGCTCTTGCAGCATGGAGAGGCCATGAGAGACTTACCCGGGGTCCTTCCAGTAGCGGAATCCCTTTCGGTCGTGGTCGGGGCCGCCTCCGAGGGCGAGGATGAGGGAGAACAGGATGATTCCGACGACGGTGATGACCTTGAAGGAGGAGAGCCAGAACTCAAACTCTCCGAAAAAGCGAACACCGAAATAGTTGATGCAGACAATGACGACGAGGAAGATGGCGATGAAAACACCAGGGTTTACTTTCTCGCGGTCAACCCAGTACTGGATCACGAGGGCGGCAGCTGTGAGTTGGTTGGGGGTGACAATGATATACTTGAACCAGTAGCTATTGGATGATGTCAGTCCTGTGCATAATATTTACTCTGTTGCATGGACAGCAACTCACCACCAACCGAGCGCGAATCCGAGAGAGGGATCACAGAAGCGGGACGCATATCCAGAAAACCCAGCAGACATCGGCAACCAAGCGGCCATCTCGCCCAGGGCCGCCATGACGAGGAAGACGACGAAGCCGATGATCGTGTAGGAAATAAACACGGAACCAGGCCCGGCCTGGGCGAGGGCCTTGCCGGTCCCGATGATGAGACCGGTTCCGATGGCGCCGCCAATGGCAATCATGGTGATGTGGCGGGCCTTGAGGCCGCGGTGCAGCATCGTCTCCTCGCTGGTCTCGAGGCCGCGGATGTGCTGGTTCTTCTCGACATCTTGGTCCACGACTTGGATGTCCGTGTTGTAGCCGGCGGCTTCGATGCCGTCCGGCGCGCGGCTTTTGTTATCCATTGCGGATGGGATGGATGGATGAAACAGATGGTCAGAAGAGGTCCTGCACGAGACTTAATGAAGCTCTCGAGGGAGATGCAGACGGAGGGGAAACGAGGGCAGAGGGTAGTATTTAACCTGTCGCCAACTCCGTCCCCACGTCCTTTCCCCGTCTTACTCTCTACCTCACCCGTTGCCGTATCACCAACCAACGTGAACCCACATGGACCAAGCAGCAATGATAGGCACTTCCTCCTCGCCCCCCGTCGTCTCGTACAGAGTCGTACCGGGGTCGGGAATATGGGTCTCGGAGGCAACGGAGTCGCCCGGGCGGTCTTGGCATCCAGCCTCCATCCAACCGTTCGACCAGCTGCCGAGTCATGAGGCGTCCTGCGGTGCGATTGCTATTACGTGGAGAATGCGGAGAGGCCGGACAATCAATCCCTCTACAAGTCTAGGTTCTGTTTCGCACAATGACTTCCGTCAGCGAACAAGCGAGGGGAGGGCGGGAAACCAGGCAAACTCAAAAAACGCCTAGAAACTGCCTGACTTTTAGTCTTGCCCTTCGCGTCGTCTCTCGAGCTCCCGGTCATGGTGCCAGGCCTTGCCTGAGGATTCGCGGAGCATAGGACGAGGTTCAATTGCAGGGATCGAAAGGGTGCACTAGTTGGAGACACACACGCACACGCACAACGTATACCCTTGTTGGCACCTGTGAGACACCCATGAGGCACAGGCGAGGCTCTCTCCTCTCTCCAACACCCCTCGGCGAGTCGATGCTAGTGTTTAAGCTTAAAAAAATCTTCGCTCTCTCGCTGTGGTTGAGCCGCACCGCGCTGGAGGCGAACTGTCTGACGTCTGAGCCGCTCGAGCATCCTCGCCTCGATCATCTGGATGAGATCTTTGGGTCTCCCCCCGTTCGAAAAAGGATCTTCTCCATTCTTCCGTCCCCTCTCCCGTTCTTTCTTCTCCACCGCCCGCCTGGCTCGCACCATGGCACTGCTGGATGCTGCCATGCCCCGGATTGAACGTGCACCGTGGTTAATCTCTCAGAATCCATGTTTTGACCACTTCATTACGTACACGATATCTCGTGAAGCTGATCTTCTCCGCATTCCCCGCGTTCTGGCCTGAGGAGACCGTGTGCTGGTGGAGACGTTGGATCCTCAGTTCCTCACGTTCCTCAGTCCCTCACACACACGAGGCAAAAGACGATCGAATGAGAGGTCAAGTCCCCTCGGCTGTTGAGTTTGGTGCTTCGCCAATAGCAGTAAGACGGAAGCCACAGAAGCCCTCCTCAACGTTCCACCCGCGCTCTAGCGTCTTGGGCTCTCCGTCAGGCGAACCGCTGGAACCGCAAAGGAATTTTCTAACGACTTTCCTTTCAGGGCTTAGGGAGGTGTCCGCGGTGGGCGCCTTGCCGTCACAGGAAGGTGAGATCGGCTGCGCGTCGAAAAAGGCGCGTGTGGACTAAGGGGCGAGTCGATATGGGCGGGGGTTAATTGATGCCCTGTCTCTCTCGAAACGAAATCGGAAGTGATGCCCCGACGGAATGGTGACGAGCCCTCACCGAAGAAGCACCTATCTGGACTATCTTTGAGCGATTTTACCATTAAAGCTGGTGTATCAGATTACAACATGTCATCACCACGCACCTGCAACACAATTCGCCCGAGGCAGATTTTCTACAACCTTCATTTCCAGTCTGCCTATCTGCGGTAGATGGGATACTCGTCGCCCGCCTTGAGAGGAATAATGTTTGCGCTCGCGTACGAATCGACATTCTCGGGCTCCAGCGCCACCATGGCCAAGGCGGCGTTCTTCTGCCTCGTCCTCACCACGAAGCCCCCCTCGGGCAGCGTCACCTCCTTGATTGTCATGCTCGTCGCAACCGTGGCCAGCACCGAGCCCTCGTCGTACTCGTCGTCCAGCGTCACCGACGTGATGTTGAGCGCCTCGACGCTGCCGCTCCACGACTTCCTCAGCTCCTGCACCGCCACGCCCGACGCCCGCAGCCGGTCGACCACCTCGGACCACGCGGCCGGGATGATGTAGCTGTGCGGTCGGGTGCGCGTGAAGTTTGCGCGCGTGGGCGTCGAGGGACGGAATCGGATCGGGACCTGCACCACGGAGCCGTTCTTGACGTCGATCATTGTGAATGTCCGGTTGGTGAGCTTGGAATAGTCCGTCACGATGATGTCGTCTTTGGACTCGATAAAGTCGGCCCTGGACTCCTCGATGGTCGACAGAACCATTTCGGCGTTGTCGGCGGCCGTCTGTAGGATGCTCGACACCATCGTGAACCCCGACGCAGTTCGTCGCTGGAACTCCTGGTCCGCGAGACCGACGCCGCGAGTTTCAGTCACAAACGTGACGCACTGCGTCAATCCCATGGCATTGCGGCCGATTCTGGCGCCGCTCCCCGCCTCAGCAAAGACGATTTCGTGGCCGGGAGCCGTGCTCGTCTTGACCTCGCTCTTGACATACGGCTCCCACCGAAGGCGTCGCATTTCCATGGCCCTGCCGATATTCCTCGCGAATAAGTCCTCGGAGATGTTCCTGATGCCCGAGTGAATGTTGAGGTTCTTCGCGGCGGAGAAGAGCCCGTCCGAGGCGTGCAAGTAGTTCCCATACCGCCCCGAAGCGCTGTACTCGTGCATGTCGACGGCAATGTGCGGGTCAAACTCGCTGAACAGGGCCTTGATGTCGCGCGTCTGCTGGCGCTCGAGGCTCACGTGGTCGCGGTTCGGGTCGAAATTCGAGGCCAGATTGCGCTGGAAGTAGGATACGCCGTCCGGGTTGTAGCGCGGGAGGACGAAGATGTCCATCTTGTCGAGAAGGGACCTGGCCCAGGTCGAATTGGCATCCATGGCGCCGAGGAGCGCAAGCAGGGCTTGGTCGCCGGCGGGTTCGTTGCCGTGCACGGCGGCCTGCAGCCAGACGCGAATCTTCTTGCCTCGGTTGCGCTTGAAGTGAAGTCGGAGGTATGGCATCGGGCGACCTTCTTCGGATTTGAAGTCTGCGTGGCGATAGTGAATCCAGCCCTGTTTTGCCAAGCGCCTGAGGTAGACGTCTATGTAGAGGTCAGTAGGCTGGATGTATCAGGCGGATGATATGTCCTCACCAAAGATTTTCTCGGGCGTAGGTCCGCTTGTGCCGTTTGGGAATCCCAGGGGCACCGTGTTGGAAACGAAGGCCGGCGACATCAAGTCGACGTCCCCGACGTCTCGAAAGGCCTTTGCCACGAGGTCGCTATCCCTCGCGACAGTGAGCTGGTTGAACCCATATCGGGATGCTTGAACGAGTCTTAAGAGGCTGATTAAGGCGAACCGAGTCTTCATTGTGATGGTTTCGTTGAAGTTCAAAGGAAGCGGGAACAGTAACGTGGCCAAAACAATCTCGAGGCCCGTCCTCAGCTCTTGATATCTAGAGTTTCCTGTGCAAAACGGTTGACCATCATGACGATCAATGCACGGAAACTTACACGGCCAGGCACGGCAATTTTAGGTCAACGCCGTACACCAGGTTAACAAGCGCCGAAATATCATCGAATAGCAAAGTAATTCGGACAGTTTGGGACTTGGAGATCTTTCTCTGTCGACCAGTCCATGGACACCTGTTGCGTGCATAATACCCATACCCAGTATGTAATGCCGTGAGCTTCTTTCACGATAGTGATTTTGAGGGACGTTGCTGGCAACCTTTAGACCAGAAAGAAGACACAACAGTTACGACAATACTAGTGAGCATTGTCACTAAGATAAGAGAATTGTCAGCCAGTCAGCTATAAGAGACATAGATAATCGAGAGGATATTAATCTACCCATTTGTATAAATAATGTTATTCTACTAGCATACAAACATTAGCTTTAATCGCAGGGCATCTCGTCACTCCAGGGTACGTACCTTCGTGACCGAGCGGACTGAACCAGTAACTCAATTAAAGACCCGGGAGTTTATTCGGGCTCTGATCCCTTAACTCGTGCCCTATTCAGAATCTGCGCTTATCTTAAGAATTAAGCATCTTTCAACTACTAGGACAGGCGTACTTCGTAGAAGATAAACATTTCTAATCCATTTTGTTCTCGTATGCTACATATACCAGCTTATCTTCCACGCCTTTAATCAAAATTGCAATGGCAGAGTGCCTGAGTGGTTAAAGGGATGCACTCGAATCGTCGCAATGCATTGGCTTCGGCCGCGCAAGTTCGAATCTTGTCTCTGTCGCGGTTTAATTTTTTGGCATTTTTCTTTTTGAGCAAGCATTGTCCGAAGCCTGCCCCAGCTCCCGTCATTCATTCCGCTCTCTGCAAAGAAGCGATCATCGCCAAAACATTGCACGAAATGAACCCCTGTAAACGACCAGCCTCCAATAGGACGCGATTGGACGCGATCTGGTAGAAACAAGTCTGCACTCAACACTCACCCCAACAGAGCCAAAAACCCTCACACCAGGCTGATGCATCTGCTCAATGTCAAAACCAGAAAGTTCGAAGCTTTTTACCATCGCGACATTCCAAAGTACGCGATTCTGTCGCACACATGGGGCGACAATGAGCCCACATACGACGACGTCGAAACCGCGACGAAACGTTGGCGGTTGAGGATAGGATCCGGCAAGATCAATCGCTGCTGCGCGCAGGCCGCGTCGGACGGCTTCGACTACGTCTGGATCGACAATTGCTGCATCGACAAGCGGAGCAGCGCCGAGCTCTCCGAGGCTATCAATTCCATGTTCAAATGGTACGCCGAAGCCGCCGTTTGCTACGTCTACCTCTGCGACGTGCGACCCGTTGTCCGACAGCGAGTTCGTGGGCAGTCGGGATGGGCGCTGTCTCTGGACGATGCGCAGCTCGAGGACTTCAAGACGGCCAGGTGGTTCACGAGGGGCTGGACGCTGCAGGAGCTCCTGGCGCCTTCGCTATTGAAGTTTTACGACTCGGGTTGGAATCTGGTCGGCTACTCGAGCCGCATCGACGTGGACGAAACGACTGGCCGTCGAGCGTGGGAAGTCCCCCGTCTCAATCCAATCCTGGCCGACATCACGTCAATACCGATGAGGTACCTGCAGGAGGAGGCGCTGCACCAAGCCTCCATCGCCGAGAGGATGAGCTGGGCGGCGGGCAGGGAGACGACGCGCGTGGAAGACACGGCCTACTGTCTCCTCGGCCTCTTCGGCGTCAACATGCCGATGCTGTACGGCGAAGGCGCGGGCGCTTTCCTCCGCTTGCAGGAAGAAATCATGGCAAAGTACGACGACCATTCGCTGTTTGCCTGGGGTCTCGACGGCCGCGTCGCCCGCGTGGACGGAGGGTCCTGCATGGCCTCGTCCCCGGCTGACTTCTCCACGAGCAGCTCCGTCACTGCTCGGTCGCCCGAAGACGAAGCATCCAGCCACTACGAGATGACCAATGCCGGAATCCACATCGAGCTGCCCCTGCTCCAGCTTCGCTCCGGCGAGTACCTCGCCCGCCTGAACTGCACCGTCGACTCGGGCCGGGCCGACGTGTTGCTCGAGGACAAGTACCTCTGCCTGATCTTGATCCGGTCTCGAGACCGGAAGAATGTGTTTTACCGACGGAACACGACGTCTCCGACCCCCGTGCCGCTTAACATATTTGCGTATGCGCCCCGGAGCAAGATCTACTTGGCGCCGGCTCCGTCGGCCCTGACGTACAATCAGGTGAGAAACGGGCCGCTGTTCGTGTCAAAGAGCTGCGCAAAGGTCTTTGGCGTGCAGGCCACCTACCCGGGCGCCGTCGACACGGACGAGGGCATTTATTACCTGATTACAGATCTGTGGAAGCACCTAAAGGACGGAAATGGCATCTTCCTAGACTGCGTGAGCGTCACGGGGAAGAAATTTGCCATTCGGGTGCTGTTCGTCATGGAAAGCGATGAGCTGGACAGCCGGGGGATTGCGTCGGCCAGTCTTTGCGTTTCTCATCGACGGGATTCATATACCATGGTAGAAATCATGATGCCTCCGGAAGTTGAAGGGTCTCCCGAGCCGGGTTGGCGGGCAGATGCCGCGGTTGAGGGTTATCGCATCGTGCTCGAGCCGGCGGAGACGAACCAGTGGAAGATTGATGTCGTGCCATTGCTTGTATTCTTATGATTGTTATTAGAAAAGAACACAGTGGTAACGAATAATAAGTGACGTCGAAAATTACCCTGCGGCCGTCATGGCCTGTTGTATGGTGGTTTGCGGCGTCATCTTCATGACATGAGATCCTGTTCCGTGAGGGAAGGAGATGTCACGCCTTGGTTACTAATCGCAAAAAAGCCCTCACTAAAAGTCTCATCTCAACTAATATGGAAGAGAAACCACATCGTGTGTAGTACCGGCATATAGAAGACGACCCGCCAGAATGGACATGGATCATCATGTCTTGAGATGTTAGCGATAAGGAGGGGACAGATATGCTGAGGGATGGGAATCTTGTGTAGATAAGTAAGAGGCATACGTGATATCTGATCGTCCAGGGTGCTGCCAGGTTCGATGAGTGTGCTGTTGTCACCGTTTGAGGCATCTGCCTGTTGTAGCTCATACCTATACTCCAATAGTGAGCCACCAGCCTCAACAAACTCACCCACGAGCGGCCATCTGCTCGACGACACGGTCTGGTGGTCTAGTGGTATGATTCTCGCTTAGGGAAAACCCTATAGCATTGCTTGCGAGAGGTCCCGGGTTCAATCCCCGGCCAGACCCTTTCTTTTGCAGTTTGTGGCTGTTGAAGTTTCTTTTTGATGGGATCTAGGGTGGTGGAGGTGGTGGAGCTGTGTTTAGCTCCTACGTGTGTGGATGACTGGATGCGAGAGAGGGATAGGTGAGATTTTATTAGTATTAATATATAAACTCTAGATTAAATGGACTGTTTTCTCTAATAGAATCTTGTTATTTATTCTCGTTCTGTTGAGGTGATGATTTAACGCTGAGGGACGGGAGTTGGGTTGCACCGGGTCTGACTTGCAGGAGTAATACAGCCTTCCTTGCTTGGACTTTACTGCAGACAATTGGGCCTACTAGGTAATTGAGAAGGCATTCTAGGCAGACCGTATGGATCGTTTCTGCTGACTTGGATGAGACCTATTACTTGTCCCGTCGGACCGTCGTAAGTGATCTCAAACTAGTACCACGACCACGTCCAAACACCGGTGTAACCTTGGTATCAGGTCTATTTGTCATGCAAAGTGTCCTGGATCTGCACAATAACGCAAACAATTGACTTACTCGCGTCTCGCGTCTTCGCGCCTTCCTATTGACCCCGCACACTGTATTGCTAAGCACGCGCGCGCTGAGGTAAGACTCTGCCGAGCTCAGCGCTAAAGTAAATGCACCGAAGTCCGAGGGACCATCTTGGCTTCTCAAGATAAAGATTCCCAACTCCCAGCTCGTCATCAGTCATCACACCATCAAGTCCAACACAGCTCACTCAACATGTCAGCCACCAAGCCAATCCTCATTTCAGGCGCCGGCCTCGCCTCCCTGCTCCTCGCCCAGTCCCTCCGGCTCTCCAAGATCCCCTTCAAGATCTTTGAGCGCGATGCCTCGTTCGTCTTCCGTGCCCAGGGTTATCGCCTGCGTCTGTCGTCGGAGGGCCTCGACGCCATCGAGTCGGTCCTCGACGCCAAGACGTGGCAGCACTTTTGGGACAAGTGCGGCAAGACCGGCGGTGCTGGCTTCACTTCCTTTGATGCCGTGACCGGAGAGCAGACGGAGCAAATCATGCCCGAGAACCTGGCGTCGCGCGACGGCAAGGTCGTGGGCATCGCCCGGGGCGACATGCGAAAGGTGTTTGCTGAGGGCTGCGAGGACCACATCGAATGGGCCAAGCACGTCACCGGCTACGAACTCACCGACGACGGCGTGCGAGCCGTCTTTGCCGACGGCACCAAGTCGGTCGAGGGCTCCCTGCTCGTCGGCGGCGAGGGCATCTACTCCAAGGTGGCGAAGCAGGTCTCGGGCGGGAGGCTCAAGGTCTACGACACGGGTGCCCGGGGCATCCACGGACAGGCGCCGACGACGGCCTTCAAGGGCCTGGGCGAGGGCGTCTTCCGGCTGCGCGACGGCACGCGGGCCGACGGCTCCGTCTTCATCATCACAAACGTGCGCGCGGGCGACATGCACGACCCGGACATCAAGTTCGGCTGGACCATGGGCGGCCAGCCCGGCGCCATCCGCGCGCCCAACGACGACTACACCATCGTGGGCAAGCAGGCCGCCGACATTGCAAAGTCCATCGCCGCGGACTGGCACGCGCGCTTCAAGCCGCTGCTTGACGAAATGGACGAGTCCGAGGCCGCCTTTTGGAAGATTACCTGCTCGAGCCCGTCGGGCGTGCCCGAGTGGCCCAACGAGCCGCGCGTGACCGTCATTGGCGACGCTGTGCATTCCATGACGCCGGCGGCAGGTCTCGGGGCCAACACCGCCGTGCGAGACTCTGCCTTGCTGGGGCGGTTGTTGCGAGAGGCTGGCGGGTACAAGCCGGGCGTCACGGCGGCGTATGAGAAGGAGATGCGCGTGTATGGCAGCCAGGCTGTGCACGAGAGCTACACGAGTGCTTCGGGGTCGTTTGGCATTCACATTGATGAAGAGACGAGTCCGGTCGTGTAGGTTACATAGATGAGATTTCTTAGAAGAAAGATGGATAGGTCGTAGGCAGGCATAATGGCATTTATCAATGGTCGAACTAGCTATGTACGTTTGTGAGGTGCGGACAATTGTCAACGTCACTCCTGAATTGGCTTAAACCTAGCTTCATTACCTATGAACAATTAATTACCTTATCCTATCTAACCTTTAAAGTTGTCGACAGCTTAAATGGATCGCTCTGCGACTTGAACTTGGCCGATGCTAGGCCCAATGCTAGTGGCCGCCCCAAAGGCCGAAGGTGTGCAGAGAATCGATGTTCGATCGTTCGAGGCAGAGCTTTCTCAAGTGCACCCTTGGTTGGTGAATACATGTACTCTTGCTGTTGGTCACTTGATACCGAGGTCGGACAGCCATCCCGACGCGAAGTGGCGACTGAAGGCGAACCTGTAAAAGGGTAGATGGGTAGTTATTGACTTGATCAAGCAAGCCCACTCTCCATCAATCGTAACCTTGCAGTCTAGGAGGGTTTTCAGATGTCCTCAACTACAAGTCAGAATCCGCAATTTTCAAGATCCCCTTTCCAAAGTTCTTCCCCGTGAAAATGCCTGCCAGTCCCTCAGGCGCATTCTCGATGCCATCCGTTACATCCTGGAGAACCTTGAATTGCCCGGAAGCAATCAAGGGCGCCACTTTGCCAATCATGGCCTCGTACTTGCCCTTGGCCAAGTCGACGATGAAGCCCTCCATCTTGATCTGCTTGTTGGGGAGCAGCCAGAAGTTCTTGATGCCGTACAGATCTTCCGGCTTGTCGTGGTAAATGGCCATCTGCAACTGATTAGAGCGGTCGAGACTTTTTGGGAAGCTTGTCATTGAAGAACTTACCGTTCCGCAAGCGACAACGCGTCCTTTTGGCCTCAAGGCCACCAGCGCCGCGTCCAGCTGTGGACCGCCAACGCCATCCCAGTAGATGTCAATTCCATCAGGCGCCAGCCTCTTCAATGCTGCTCCGGGTTCTTCCGTCTTGTAGTTGAATGCGCCGTCGAAGCCCAGCTCCTTGACGACAAAGTCGATCTTGGCCTGACTCCCTGCTGATCCAATCACCTTTAGCCCTTCGGCCTTGGCAAGCTGTCCAACCAGCTGGCCGACGGGCCCAGCCGCCGCGCTGACGAAGATGGTTTCCCCCTTTTTGGGCTGTCCAATGCCGTACAAGCCCTGGAACGCCGTGGCACCGGGCATGCCCAGCACGCCCAGGAAGTACGACACGTCCAATCCGTGCGGGTTGTCAATCTTGGACGCGCCGGCCTCTTTGAGCTCGTCCCCCCTGAAAACGGCGTACTCTGCGTTTGGGCCGTAGAAGGCCTGGACCAAGTCGCCGGGTCGGTACTCGGCCGACTCGGACCGGATCACCTTGCCGACAATGGCGCTGACGATGGGCGTGTTGACAGGCAAGGCGGGAGTGAAGTCTTGGATGGCAGGGTCGCGCGTTCTGTCGCGGATGTAAGGATCAAAGGACGAGTAAAAGACTTTGAGAAGAATTCCGCCCTCCAGCGGCGTCGTGTCGAGGTCCAGAGGGCGGTCTTCGACGACAAGATGCTCTCCGGGAATAAGATAAACGTCTGGGATCTTCTTGTAAATAAATGATCGGTTCGGTATGAGGGCCATTGCGGAAGAGTCTTCTCTTTTCAAAGTGCTGTAACTGTATTGCTCAATGGAGGACATTGAAGTCTTGCGGATACTATTTATGCTTAATGTCAGACATGGTTCGGAAATGAGGTGATGGCGTTGAACGATTTCTAAGCAGGATTGGATTTCTAACAACTGCAGCAGCCTCAGACATACAGCTGGAACTCCACTCGTCAGCTCATGGCGCTGCATCAATTCTTGGCATTAATAATAAGCAATGCGGGGAGATACATAACGGCTCCCAATTCCATGTCAAATCAAGTCTGACTGGTCAAATACGCCATCAAAGATGGACGCTCGTCATGTTGCCCACAACGCACCAAGCGCCACAGACCGACAGGCAGCGCACTGAGTACCATGGACGCCCCGGTAAAGAAAACAATCCCCGTATATCTACCAAGCCCGTATGTCTCGGTAGAGACAGCCTGGGCTAGTAGATTACCGCTGATGGGTCCTGCAAGAACATTGCCTATCCCTTTACCAAAGCAAAACAGGCTGAAAATGAACGGCGCCGTCGTGGCGTCGCTGCTCACGGCCGTAACCATTCGTGCCCACATGGCCACGTAGCCGGCGCCGAAGAAGCCGTAGAGCAACACAAACGTGACAAGCAGCGGCAGGGAGCGAGCGAATCCCCAGAGTGCAAGCACTGCGGCGGCCGAGATGGCCGTGGATGCCGTCGTGAGCATGTTGAGCGAGACTCTGCGGTCCGAGAGTAGGCCGAATGTGAGTTGTCCCGCGACCTGGGAGACGCTCATCAACGCCAAGAGCAAGGCGCCCTCTACGCTGCTGAGGCCGAGAGATGCGGCGTACGAGGGCACGTACAGCGACGGGAAGAAGTAACCCATGCCCTGCATGAGATTGGAGGCCGAGTAGACCCAGAAGAGAGGGGCCCGGACGAAGCTCCAGTCCGTACCTGGACTGCTGCTATGCGAGGCGGTTGGGAGGCGTCCCTTGAGCAAAGGTATCAGGGGGCCCGTTAAAACGAACAGCCCCGCGGCGGTAGCCCGCAATGTAGTCCTGTAGCCATAGCGGTCCAGCAGGGTCTGGATGAGAAAGGGCATGGCTGCTCCAGAAACGCCCGAGGCGCTGCACAAAAGGCCGTAAGCCATGCCACGGCGGGCGATCCAGTACTCGTTCACCATGTTGAGGATGGGGTAGTAGAATATCAAGAATCCCAGACCGTAGGCTACGCCTTGAGTAAGAACGAGTGTCTCGACGCTGGAGCAGAAGGAGGCGAGGGCGATGCCGAGTATGCAGATTGGCCCTGTTGGTTGGTATCAGCCAGAATATGTCGAAACCAAAATGTCTGTACTCACAGCCAACCCAAATCATTCGTCTCTGCAACCGCGGGAAACGGTTGATAAATGGGGTGATGAGGGGAGCTCCTAAATAAGACATGCCCGAGGCGACAGTGCCCACGACTGAGATGTAGCGGCTGCCGGCAAACTCGGGTTGTTTGGAGTAATAATTCTGAAAGACGCCAAAGGAGAGAGGAAACCCTGGATACCTAGCATCAGAATTCTATACAAGTCGTAAAGGGTAGGTCTACTACAAACCCCATAGTAGAGCCTCAAAGACAAATGCCGCACCCAACAGCTTCCACGCAGGTAGTCCTCGATCGGCAGGCGCGAGTTGAAATTCGGGGCCTCGAGCCTCCTCTCCTGGGGGCTCGGCAGTCATCTCCCTCCCTTCATCGGCGTGCCCAAGCCTCTGGGAAGGCGTAGTCATCTCAAATGAACTCATAGTCGGCTTGTTGATGATGCGAAAGGCTATGCTGGGGCTGCGCAATCTCTGTTCTCATCACAGAGTGGGTGATGGGATAACAAGTGAAGGCAGTGGATTGCAGATAAGCCGAGGTTAAAAAGCTGGTGCTGGATACAGTTATATGACGCTAAGATGCCGACTTGTGTGCTACGCTGGCAGCTATTTGTTGCAAGGAGCTGCCCTTTAATTAGCTCTAGCAGAACCTCGGCTAGGTAAGTTAAACCTTAGCCTCTTGCAGCCTTATGCAGCGACTCTCGCAGCTCGTGAGTAAATCCTTTCTTCGCGTGATATACAACTGGCATTGTGACTAGGTTTTCGCTGTATTGCGAACCTGTTGAGGTTGCGATATTCTTGAGATGCTATGCTATTGTAAAACCGTGAATTTGGAGTCAGGAGGAGCAAGACTGCTGACATATACAGCTGTACTCTTCCCGCGGGAAGTTGTTTAAATGATTGAATGACGGAATAGCCCTAGATTGAGAAGTTAGCCTCAACTGTTTGTACTCGTGTAGGGCTGGGTGATAGGATCAAAATCTGAACTAAATGAGCAGGACGGCTTATGGAAACATCTTTAGCTTATTCAACTCACTTCTGAGTCGTCGATCGCTTCTCAGACGTTCTTCCAAGTGCTTCATCATTTTGGCCCGCATCCACCTATGCCTTAACGTCCTCGTGGAACATCGTACAGCTATATCATATGAGCTACTTGTGGCTGGAAACACGCCGGAGACGCGGCGGTTTGGAGATATGGTCTAAAAAGCATATGTTGTTCGTCTAAATAAAGAAATGAAGCAAGTGAATACTGACACCGCCTGCCAATTTGTTCAAAATATGGTCCTTATCCATCGAAATGGTGTTGTGCGTGCCCATCTACAGCTGAACCAATCCTTGCTCTTGCTAGTGAGCAGATGCTATGCTTTTTTCAAGACTCCCCCTCAAGCTCAAGCTTATATAGAGCCAGCTATTGCCGAACTCACCCGGCCAGAGCTGGATATAGCAATTGGACCCAGGACCTAAGAGAGAATACAGTTAGATAATAGGCACAGATAGAATACTGGTACACCACTTACAGCTTGCCTAAGGCCCATGGCAGCATTGGAAATTTGCTGCTGGTTCAACGCCTTCTTCCGCTCGACTTCGGCTGCCGACTCCTGTTTCCGTTTGACCTGCTCGATCCAGTTGGCTGTGGCAACACTGACGTCAAACTTGAGGGTGTCTTGGATGATGCCTAGTAGCAAGTAATCGTCGACGTCACCTCGTCCTTGCTTGCAGACGAGATCAAAGCGGAAGCTGCAATCTTGGAGAGCAAACGTCTGGCTGTCTTGCTTGAGCGTCTTCTTTGCGTACACCGTGTTGACCTGGCCGAGCTGGGTGTTGTTCTGGATGGGCTGCTGTTCACTCATGATCAAGGCGTTTGGGAGCGTTGCTCGCTGATCGGGTTGGCTCGTCAGTGGCTCGAAGCGAGGCCATGGAAGCTTCATGTACAAGGTAGTATCCTCCATCCCGGAAGGAGCGCTGGTTCGACGCCGGCCAAAGACATCATCTGTGAAGTCCCTGTAGCCGGACGTCTGGTCACTGAAGCGCCAGGCAAGATAAACGTCGTCTCCCTCCCTGATGTTGACCTTTTCCCCGGGAGGTGTACCTGTCTTCAAGATACGCCACACTTGGGTTCCATCGTCATCAGACATGCCGGGGAGGAAGACACCTTGCTGATTGCGAAAGACCATGAGTGAGGACACCGGGGTAGACGGCAAGGAGGTTGGCATATCCTCGGACTTTCCATTTGCCTGCTGCAATAAAGCATTAGTAACTCGGCCACGTATAGCGCAAGACAATATGCACTTACCGTATACGTCAAGATGCTCTCAGTTTCCAGGGATTCTAATAGTATAACAACTCGAGATTCGTGACATAGAGCTTCGTCATACGGCGCAATGATACTCCATACCGTGCTGGCAAAGCTCTCGTTGTACATGGTGCCGAAGTCAGAGTCGCCCACCTTATTGGAGGCATAGCCATAGATTGCTGGAGCTCGGTAGCTGTAGTTGTAGTACTGGGGAGGCAACCAGGTGTCATTCTGGGCGCTCTCTTTGAGGTATGAGAGTGACAGGCCGTTGTTGGGAGCCGTCAGCCTCGGCTGGGGGTCAAAGACGCCCTCGACACGTCCATGGAGACACTTCTGAGTAGAGCATAAAATACCCACGGGTCCCTATGGGTCGGAAGCGGGGTCATCAAATCCCCTCGGGGCCCTACGGGTAAAAAGAAAATACCCGGACCTTAGAATAATACCCTATAGGGATTTAAAAAACCTAAAGAGATAAGATAAAACTTTATATTAATAGCTATAAAAAAAAAGAAAAAATATATAAAAAGAGCTAATTTTTCTTATTATAAAATTATTAAAAAGATCTATATTGACTTTATAATTAATTTAATATTTAATCTTTTAAGTATTAAATATGTGGGGGGGGGAGGGTCTTTAGGTCCCTTCAGGTACCTGCCTTGGGGTTTTTAGGCTCTCAGAGAGCCATTGGGGCCCCGTGCTTTTAGCTTGGGTCCCCTCGGGGCCACGATTTCTTAGCTTGGGGCCCTGTAGGTCCCCGCGGGCCCCCAATTTTACACTCTACTTCTGAGCGTTCGCTCCGCCTTGCGAGAGGAGCAGACCAAGATCATTGAAGCCATCAACATGCTCAGCCTTGATCCAGGGGTTCTCAAACGCCAAGGCAACTGGTCAGCAAGTCGACGCTCGGACAAAGTCACTTCTATCATCAAGCGAGCGTTGGGGAAGTGGGCAGGCGAGGACACGGTTCCAGTTCCAGATCCCACGACCAACGTGACCCCCGCTGCGACACCGTCTGGCTCTGACAATGTCCCCGTAAGCCAGACAGCACCCAAATCTGCCGCTCCAAAGCTGGACTTGAACTTCGCCACGTTGCTGCCGGCTGAAGTGTGGAAAGACGTCATGCCAGTGCCCAAGCCCAACTACAATCCAGTCTCTACGGCAACCTCTCTCGGAAAGCAAGCTCAACTCGCCCTGAGTGGCTTCATTCAAGCACCGCCATCTGACGATGCCGACTGGGTTACCAGCCAGATCGAAGTCACGCAGAGCTATCAAGCCATGAAACAAGAGCTCGAGAAACAACGTGCTGAAGTCAACACGCTGCGAGCCGAGTGCGACGCCAAGATCGCCGAGGCGATGGCCAAAACGCAACGGGCCGAGGCGAGCCGTGATGATCTGAACAACACCTTGACCACCCAGCTACGGGCCAAGGACAATGCAGTTCGCGAAAGTCAAAACGCCAAGGTCGCCCTCGAGCAGCAACTCACTGCTGTCAAGGGACAGCTTCAGACTCGAACGGTCGAAAAGAATGACAGTATCCGGGAAAGAGACACTATGAAGCAGAACTGGCTCTCCACTTCCAGCCAGCTGGATGCTGTAAAGGGCCAACTCATCCCCGGAGAGCGCGAGAAGTTGCACAACTTTGACATATGCTGGGGACAGACTTGGGGGTGCTCTGAGGGTATCAAGGCAAAGTGTTACACCGCCTACGACCAAGGACAGCCCATTCTGATCGGCAACGACTTTTTTGGGTTTGATAGCATGGTGACCCAAAAGAAGTTGGCAACCTTTGTGTATAGGCGGAACAGATCTGGGCCGAGTAGAGTCAAAAGCGCCTGGGAGCATGAAAGGCTTGCCTTTGACTGAAACGTTTCTACTCTAAAATGAAGAGCTACTTGAATTGCGTCTTGATCGTGGTGAACTTGTGCTCTAGAAGTCACTATTTAGGTATTTAATTTGAAACAATGACTGGAGTCTTGAAGCATTTCTATATTTAAAATCCAGACGCCTGGGATCAACACCATGTGTAAAAAACATGATTACTTAGCAAGTCGATGTCATTGTCTAGAAGCGTAACTTCGTGCCAACAATCCGCTTTCTCTTAATGAAGCAGACAGTATTTGAGTTAGCCTACAGACATATGATGCCGAAGTGGACAGGACGCCTCAGCTTCTCTTAAATCTTTCCATAACATCCAGTCAGTCTCACTGGCTCCAGTAACTACAGATAATACAAGGAACGTCAGAGTAGGAACTAACAACTACGGATAATACAAGGAATGTCAGACTAGGAACGTCAGACTAGGAATAAAAGGCCAGAAGTAAGAGACTGGACAAGACTTGACTCTCTCACGCAGATAGGTACCTAGGTACCTACTAGGTTGACGTGCATCCTTATCGGGCTTATCGGGCTTATCGTCCCGTACGCATCGCCCCACGACATAATCAGTCCCTGCGATAAGAGCAATTTGACAAAGTGTCAAGGTTCAAGGACATCCATCCTGCATCCGCCATGACGCACGCCATACGCTTTCATCTCAAGTCCAGAACAGGCTGCGCCGGGTGCAAATCACGACGCGTCAAGGCAGGCAAGATCCTCACTCGCGCCCCAACCGAGACTAACATGGCCCATGTCAGTGCGACGAGGCCAGACCACAGTGCGCTGGCTGCGCTCGCCGCGGAGAAGCATGCTTCTATGCGAGAGCCCAGAGGCATGGCAGCCCTGTGGCGGATGCTTCTGCTGCCCCCAGAACGCGAGGCACAGAGCCATTGCGGACGACCTCGGTCGACCAGGCAGCAGCTGCGTCCAACTATGGCGCGAAGCACCTGGTCGATCTCCGCATGATGCATCACTATTGCACCTCCACTGCCGAGAGCTTTGCCGCCGAATTCCCCCCCGATGTGGCCTCGGTATTGAAGGTCGACCTGCCACGCCTGGCCTACCAGCACGAATTTCTTATGGATGCCATCCTTCTTGTGGCCATGGTTCATCTCGGCTGCACCGAACCCGAAAACCTCCAGACCCTTCCCGTTTATCTCTATCAGGACCAGGCATTGCGCAACTTGCGTCAAGCCATTGGCGAAATATCCGAGGCGAACGTCTCGGCCGTGAGAGGCGCCTCCGCCCTGCTTGCCGCCGTATCCTTCGCTACAGACCGCGTGTCCCAGACATCCGGCCTGTGGCTGACCAACTGGCTGACTCTTGCTCACGGACGGCGGAACATCCACCTACAACCCGTCGTCTCGGGCGGCCAGGCGAACAAACTGTCTGTTCCCAGCTTATATGGATCCTTCGATGATGTCCCGGCGTCGACTCGTATCGCGAGCGCCATGCAACGCGCGATGCGGAGGGATGGAGATGTGCACGACGAGACGGATTCCGATGCCCTCCACAGAGCCTCAACGGAGGTAAGCCGACTGATCGCCGCGTTGGAGTCTCCCCGCGAGCACTTGTGGGTTGTGAAGAAGCTCAAAGCATGGGCTTTCGATGTTGTAGAGGCCAAGTTTGTGGAACTGGTCCGACAAGAGAGGCCATGTGCCTTGGTGATCCTCGCACACTTTCTAGCCCTGTTTGGCTTGCTGCCTGACGCATGGGTGTACCATGGCCTCGTTTCCCACGACATGGAGATAATAGTTAATAAGTTGGGCCCAGAGTGGGAAGAGTGCATCGCCTTGCCAAAGATGGCGTTGCACGTTGAAGGTCGCCAGGGGTTGACCGAGTTGCTCCTAAGTTGTCTGTGATAGCTATTCGCTAATTCATGCAAAGGAAAATTTGTTGCTTATGTCTAGTATGTACACTTCATAAGTTATATAGGTATCTACAAAGACAAAGGAAACCAAGAGGCCTTTTATCGCTTCGACTCCCAGCCCACTAATAAATGAATATTCCCCCAAAAAAATCATTCCTACATATTAGCGTACCCAACTCCCCCATCGCCAGTTACCCTCACAGCTCCTCTCCTTCCAGCGACACCATGTCCTTCGGGGATCGGATGTACTCCGACGGATGGATGTACAGCAGAGCCGCCAAGACCCCAATCATCAAGAGAGAGTCACAGACGTAGAGGTAGGCTTCGCTAGTCATCAAGGGCGAATCGTGATCTCCAGTGAACTCGATGAGACGGAACACAGATCGAATGAATATCAGGGCGCTGGTCAAAAAAAGGACTTGCATCACCCCTCTCCACCCTTTCTTGTTGCTGCAGGAATCCAGTCTAAAAGTGGCCGGGGTCGGACTTTGGTCCAGTCGTCGATAAAACACCGCGGCCGAGAGGACGAAAAGGCCAAAGAAGACCAGCTGGATAACCAAGCCGACCAGGATGATGGCCTTGCCCAAGCTAAAGTTGCTCGACAGCAGGCCCGAGCCGGCCAGCTGTATAATGAAGGAGAAGATGTCTCCCCCGACAAATATCTTTGTGAGCCAAGACGGACGCACGAGCAAGTAGTCCGGTGCGCGAACGAGGACCGCCAAGCGTCCCAAGACCATGTAGACCGACGCCGCAAAGAGAGCAGGGGCGACGAGGATCAAAAGAGTCTGCAAGATGAAGAAGGTGAGGTTCGAGAGGTCTCTAGAGCCCAGGAAGCGCATTATGTAGCCGATAGTCTCGACTATCGAAGCCATCAGCCAACGTGGAGAGGAAGTGAATGCGCTCGGGGAGGGAACTTACGAATGCCGCCAATCGCAAAGGGAATGAAGTACCAGACTTTCCGACGAAAGATGAGGAAGCCATGCCAGAGAGTCGCAACAGCGAAAAGAAGGAAAAAAATGATTGCAGCCGCAGGGCTAGGTTTGTACGACCACAGATTGGTGGCCATCGTAAAGATGAATCGAGGACGAAGGAGGGACTCGGGGTATCTCAGCTGCCAAGGAATGCTAAGGGATAAGAAAGGAAGAAGAAGAAACAATCGAATTGTCTGCCTTATGTATACAATGGAACCGTGAGGACACTGGCGGCTCATTGTGTGTTGGTCTCGCTCTCTACGTAAGGGACCAAGGGTGAGCTCGTACTTCGCATTTCGCACTTCGCACTTCGCACTTCGCACTTCGCACCCCGCATTTCGCATTTCGCATATAACGTAACGTTAGCCTACAATGGTTTCATTCTATTAGCTCAGCTTTGGCGTACGGCCACAGATGAAGCAATTTCCAAAAATTCGGAAAACCGCAAAAATGCATCAAATAGGCCAGGGGCTCTAATAATCTAGTAAAATGGCTCTTATAGCCTCTTGCAGCCTCCTGCAGCGACTCTCGCAGCCTCTTGTAGTAAAGCCGCTGCGAAAGCCGCTGCGAGATATCTATTGCGGTTACTAGTACTGATTCACTGAGAGGATGGAAATAAAAAAATTGGATAATACGGAGCATTGTTTAAATATAGCTACTTATTTATGGCAAAAATTCTTATGCTCATTCTTCATTGTTGCCAGGTATGGGAATATTCTCATTCAGATCATATTTCCAGTCTTTTGTGAAGAGAGCGTGGACGGCCATCTTAGCAAGCACTGGGAGTAGACGGTCGATGGGTAAAATGGTTTGACCCTGTTGGCCACATAGAATATTAATGCCAACTCTCGATTTCGACGGCTGGAACAGGATTTAGACTTGAGCATGTCAAGGAGTCCAGGGGCAGGTTGGGTACCTTTTCCATCCAGCTACATAATGAGAGGACGTCCCGCGAGTTTGTCTCGTCTGTCAACTTTCCCTGAGCGTGTTTGACGAGAATCCGTCAATAAGGGTTCTCATACCTGTACAAGGACTGTTGACCCAAATGAGCTTACCTTGTGAATCTTGTACTTGGTCGGTGTCCCTTTGGACTCTTCCCACGCTGAGTGGTACAGGAATGTCCAAAAGCTTTTCTGGAAAAACAAGCCAATCTTCACCTTGTCGATGGGTTTGCCTGCAGTATGTGTCTTAGTGGAGAGGAATTCCTTTAGGGACCCGAATGTCACTGGCGAGGGATGTCAGCGAGACCAACCGCGCGAGGACAAGAATACCATACCAATAGGTTCTTTCTCGGGAGCCAGATGATGTATCTCAATAGAAAAACTGGGCTCTCCTTTCGTGTAAATGAGGGCATGTTTCCGAAACCCGGAGCCCTGGCCCTCTCGGAGGAAAATGACTCCTCTATCTACTCCCGGTATGATGGGGAAGTAGATGATGACGAGAGCATCGGCGAGATTCTCCGAGTAGTGCGGCGCCAGGATAAAGACGTATTTCCGGCCGACCTTGATGAGATGCTTGCGTTCATTGGTGTCTGCTCCCTTGAGGCGAAACAAACCTCTAACAGTAAAATGAGTTGACGAGCGGGATGGCGAGGGCGTAAAAGTGCTTACAGTGTGTTGGGAATGGGGGTTTCGCCCATCTTCGACCAAAAAGACGTCGACAAATGCGCCCAGAGCACGAGAACCTGCATATACTGGGACGAAAACCTGACGGGAGTGACAATCCCTGAGATCCAAAGAACATTGCAATTTTAGTTGGAAATGGCACTTGTCGTGGTGACTGGCAAAGATGGGTCCGGTCGTTCAACCAACAAACCGACGCATATTCAGCACATGCCGAAAAGAGTGGACAAGAATGGTTTTGACGGTGCCAAGAAACTAAGCGAGGAAGTAAGGTGGGAGAGTGCCGCCTCCGAGTTGAGAAATGCATGACCAATGGATGTGCATTAGACTCTTAGCTGCGTGCGTTTTTGACATTGAATATATATGTACCTGGTTCCCGCGCATTGGATGAAAGGTTGGTTGGATTGGAGGCTGAGTCACTGAAAGTCTGAAACTCAAAGTAGCTACTAATAGTTACATGGTAAACAAGACCCGACTTGAATAAGAACTAGGACATGGTGATAACATTTGCATCGTGGACGTTACCCAAAAATTCCTGGTGGCTAGAGGGAAGCGAAGACATCAGTCAAGATACTGGAGAATATGCTTTGGAAGACAGCAGAGTGCACTACAACATATAGGGAGGCATTCTTATTGGATTCATTCTTTGGGTACCTATCGGCAGTGCCTGTTTACATAAAGACTGAAGTGTTTCGTCTCCAGTCGGCACTGGGTTCGGTAATTCTAGTGTCGTCGCTATACTCCGACGGATCATAAATTCACGAGAAGAAGGCACACGAATCGCGCAGTCGTGGTTAAACGACTGCACCAAGGGCCTGCAAGCGGTTGCCGGAACGTCTCTCGACAAGGCAGAAAACAATGCTACACAGACCTATTCATCGACGTCGAAATGCTCCCAGGTGAGAGCTCACGTTGGCACTTCTCAACCCGGACTTTCTTCCCTAGGTCAACCGTCTCTGGGATCGCTTGTCGTAGTCAATGTGTCCGTCGTCGTGGATGTGGGCGGCCATGATCTTCTTGTGTCCCTCAAAGAAGGCTACAGTTATTATATTTTCGTGAGCTTTGAATTTATGAGATTGGTGCGCAGTCGCACCCCTGTAATGGCAAGTGTTAGCTTTGATCATACATGTTGTTAGTAGAGGTTTGTGGATAGTGGTTATATCCTGCTAATGCCTACATAATCATTACACCAGTGAGAGACGGAAACTGGACATGGTTAGCTTTCTTGAAGTGAACAGCTGGTGAAAAACGTACGTCCTCCTTGGCCTTGGCTCCCGCAGTCTCAAATGCCCCCACCCACCTCTCACCGTCATCGTTCGCATTCCTGATTTCATCCCTACCCACCTTTCTAAGGACGTCGAGGGGCTGCTTGTCATCTCGTGAAAAAGACATGGTGAGAAATAGAGGCTGGTGAAAGGACATATGGTTGGGATGCGTGGTTTGAGAGTTGACTCTTAGCTGCTGGGTGTGAGACATAAAGTTGAGGGTTATCTTGTGTGTTGCAAAGAGGGAAAGATGAGGGAGCAGGTATGAGGAAGTCTGAAGGGGTGTTTGAGGGAGCCATCGCGAGGGTAGCTATTCATTGTGAGGGAACTTCTGGACAGGAAGGGTGAGAACAGGAACGTGTTCAATCCAGGCAACAGCCAAACATGCCAAGTGACAAATAACATTACCACATCATAGCAGGTGGTTCTAGTGAATAATAGCTAAAGAGAGCATAACTATATATGCCCATTGGATCAGAAAGGATAGCTGGGAGCGGAAGTCGACAGCCATGAGGCAACTTAGTCCTCTTTAACTCTTAGAATACCTTGAATTTCAACTAGATTAGCCATTTACAGGATGACTAGCCATGCCGAGAACAATCTATCAGTTGAAAATTTGTCTGTTCAAGAAAAAGTGAAGCTTTTCAGTGTTCCAGCGTTCACGGGAGGGTGTTTATGTATCTAATTGGGCACACAACCGCGCGTTGATAGCTCCGACCAACGATTTGGTGGGGCTTTGCTTATCGCAACATCACGTGCAGAAATAAACGAACACGACTCGCTGCTTGACGCGACGAACTTGAGAGTGGAGACACCTAAGCGCCTTCATTCTTCTACCACCAGCTCTTCGATTGCAAAGTCATCCCCGCTCGGCGCCTTGTTTCTTCTTCACTGTAGACGCTTGACTTTGCCCGTTTGACGTCACGGTCCGCGATGGCCCTCCGAAACATCTCCCACTACCTCCAGCCACGCGAGTTTCCGACCAGCAGATTTGAAGTCATCGACTCCTCTCGAAAAGTCGAGGAGGAGCGACTGCCCTACTACAACCGGGATGAATATTATCCCGCACGCATCGGAGATGTTATTCGGCAACGCTATCAAATAGTTGCCAAGTTGGGGTATGGGGTAACCTCGACTGTGTGGTTGTGCCGAGATCTCCAGTACGCCTCCAAGTATTGGTCCTCCTGCGTCCGCTGATTGTTTGACCCAAGTGCACAAGAGCGGAAGTACTGGACGTTGAAGATCAATATTAACACCATCACGGAAAACCAGGAGCTCAAAGCTTTTCGCCACCTGGCTGACACTGAGATCGAGACTGACCACCCAGGCCGAAGACACATACGGCAACTCGAGGATTCGTTCTAGCTGAAAGGTCCTCATGGAGACCATGGTGTTTTGGTCATGACACCTCTTGGCACGAGCCTCAGAAAATTTCAGAACCTGCAACCCACCAAGGTCTTCCAGGAGCCTCTCGTCAGGACAGCGCTGGACCAAGTACTACTGGGATTGTACTTCCTCCACGAGGCAGGCGTGATTCATACTGGTAAGCATTGTTTTCTCACGAACTGGTGACCAAGCTCCCATCTAACCGGTAGCAAAGACCTTCATGCGGGTAATCTACTTATTGGCCTTACTAAAGAGTCTGTCCTTTCTCAGGCAGAAGAGAATGAGATTCGAGCCCCAACACCACGCAAGCAAATCGGCGATCACGTCATTCACGTCTCCCAGCATATCCTTGGCGGTGGTGGGCCTCTCACCATTTGCGATTTCGGTCAGGCAGGCATTGGAAAATTGCATGTCGGAAACGCCATGCCGTTGCAGTATCGCCCACCTGAGGTTATTTTGAACATGCCATGGGGAAGTGCGGTGGATATTTGGAGTGTCGGTGTCCTGGTACGTACGGCCTTTATCGGATGATCGTCATCTTCTCTTCTGATTTTTGTTTCATTTCATTAGGCCTGGAGTCTCCTCCACCGAGAAGCGCTCTTCACCGTGTCTCCGGATCAGAACGATGCTCAACACCTCGCTACTATGACGGCCCTCCTCGGTCCACCACCGCCCGAATTTCTAGAGAGGTCAGACAAGACTGCGGAGTACTGGAACGAAGACGGTAAGCGCTCAAGCAGGATCAATTTCACTCGCTCATTCAACTGACGACCATGCTTCATCTAGGTCAATGGCACGGTCCTGTCCCTTTGCCTCTCGAGAAGAAGTTCGAGTCTCTTATTACTGCTTTGTCAGGAGAGGAAAAGGTAAAACTCGACAGCTTTCTCAAGTGTGTTCTCAGATGGTTGCCTGAGGAACGACTCGAAGCGGCGGAGGCTTACATGCATCCTTGGCTGAGAGGCGGACCGCTTCCCGAATTCTCCGACGACGAGTAGAGGGAAGTGAATGTGTCAACGCTATTATTTTCCTTCAAGAATAAGCTTCATCTGCCAGGACTTTGTGTGGAAACGGTGTCGTTGCAACCTGCTCTCAATGAAGAGGTCAACAGCCGATGCCGGACGCACTTTCATGGCTATCTTACTAAGACATTCTTACCCTACCAACGAAAATGACACTGCTTCAATTCCATACCACTACAATTGACTGCGTCTATACGCATGTTTGATCCTTCAGGGTTTATTCTGGCTGGGACGTTGAAAAAGCTTGAGGGAGGTGGCTTCTCCCCTATATCCCGTCCTATCCGTGGCGGAATGTGGGGATAGGACAAGAGCCGGCCGAGTCGGCGAGAATCAATTACGAAGTCTCGAACAGAGCCTGCGTGATGAGGGGTGGCATCATCCCGACACAGGGACGCGTGTTCCCTTCTCCTTTGAGGTTACCCCGCGAACGGCAAGCTCTGCAGTGCCGCTGCCACGCCGGGCGATGCAACTCAAGCATAGGTGGGAAAAAGGTTAATGGAACTGCCGATTCGCTTCGGGATTGGCGTGATGGTTAATAAGAGACTCCCTGTATAGTCATCTACCTCGGAAAGCGGGTACGCATGTTACGCGGACGGTCCGATAAACACAAGATTTCTGTGACGTGCGGAGCCGAATAGGACGACGTGGGCTGTGAGGCAGTTCATTTGTCGCAACTGGACTCAATATTTGACGGAGTATACTGTAGGTCTAGCTCGGGAGGCGGGCATGAATAGGATGACGAGTGACGGGCGGGGGAGTCAGTGTTAATGTGCGAACGTTGTGGGATCAACTGGTGATCTCCAGGCTCGAGCATGACAGCGTGAACGAGTCAGAAGTCGAATTTCCATATGATGTCTGGATGCCTTTTAGTGGTGCTTTACTGCTTAGGATACTCTTCCTGCTCTGACATCGGCCGAGTGAGCACTCATGTAGAAGACCACCATTATCGTGACTTTCCACATGCCGGGATAGTCTTGTTCTCGGCCTCGGGTTCTGGCCTCGGGTTCTGACCTCGAGATCTCGGCTCCACATTCTTCAAGCTGTATAGGCCGGCTGAAGTCTTTGAGGGGTTGAATAGACTGCCTGGCCGACCCGTGGGTATAAAACGGCCTCTCCCCTATGCGCATCGACAGCATCTATTCCCCACCACGCGCTCCTACTAACTCCCCTATCACGACTTGAAACATGGCAGTCACTAAATATTCCCTCGCACTCCTCACCGTGGGCATCGTGCTTACAGAAATGCGCCCAGTAGACGCCGTCTACGTCTCATCCGCCGCCGTGACCGTCGCCGGAACCACCACGACCATCACCTCGACCACGCTCATCGCCACCGCAACCGACGAAAGCGTGCTCCTAGCCGAGGACTCGGGCGTGGCCTACGCTTCCGATGTGACCTTTATCAAGTCCGGCGGCTCCTCCTCCGAAGGCGACAGCTCCCAGTCGGCCCTCAACGCCGCCGTGGCCATCCAAAGGGGCGGCGCCGTCCACCTAACGGACTGCTACATCGAGACGGACGACATGGGCGCCAACGCGCTGCACACGTACGAGGACGGCACCTACGCCTACCTGTACAACGTCGACTTTTACTGCCTCGGCGAGTTCGGCCACGGCATCTACACGGCCGGCGGGTACATCTACGCCGAGAACCTCGCGGGCAGCACGTACGGCACGTCGAGTAGCGCCATTGCCACGGACACGGGCGGCGGCACCATCGTCGTCAAGGGCGCGCGCGTTTACACGTATGGCGCAAAGTCGGCCCTCGTCTACTCGACGGGCAACGTCACCGTCGACAACCTCACGGGCACTACGGCAAAGTCTCCCGCCTGCGTCATCGACGGGTCCAACTCGTGGACGTTGAACGACCCCGACATTTCCGTCGCGCCCAACGAACACGGCGTGTTCCAGTTCATGAGCACCGTCGGCGCGGGCGAGGGGACCGTCGCGTACGGGTACGTCAACGGCGGCTCTGTCTCCGAGACGGGCGGGACGTACGGCCTCGTCTTCGCCACCAACACCGAGGCCCACGTCTACCTGACGGACGTGGCCGTCTCGATCGACTCTGGGATCCTGGCCAACATCTCGGCGGACGAATGGGGCACGTCGGGGAGCAATGGCGGCGACGCCACGATTGTGCTCTCCGGGGTGGACGTTAGTGGCGATGTTTACGTCGACGACGTGAGCACTCTGGAGTTGAGCCTGGCTGATAGCAGCACTCTCACCGGGACTATTGACGCCGACAATGAAGCCTCGAGTGTGGCGCTGACTCTGGATTCGAGCTCGGTTTGGGAGATTACGGGTAATTCATATGTAACCGTTCTCGAGGACGACGATGCAAGCTTCTCTAATATTCACAGCAATGGGTTCACGGTATACTATGGCAGTCTCAGCAGCTCGTCTTCGTATGGGGAGTCGGTCTCTTTGACGGGAGGTGGTTCTCTGACCCCCGCGTAGGTTCTGGTGGAATGAGATTAGTGATTTCAACGTTCAGGAAACGAACTATCAGAGATCAGGAGATGGCCAACTTGAAGCTTCCCTCTCCCATCCTGCGGCATCAAATCAGAAACCGATCTATGTACCTTCTGAAGATGGCTGGACCATCATACCTCATCACAGTCCAAACAGTTCGATCGCCGTTTAGCAGTAATAATCGCTCCACCTCCTCAGCGAATTCCCTCTCTTCCTGTAGCTCGTCTCGTCTCCGCGAATCGATCAGTGTCTGATACATTGTCAAGCCAGTGCGAGCTGCCCTATAGCGACGACGGCTGGTTCCGAGGATGAAGCGAATTATTTCCAATCTCCCCTCAAGGTCCCTAGTGGGGCCTCGTAAACGACATGAAGGATCGTGCGTTATTAGCGCGGCGCGGATTACCCTGGGTGGGAAGATGGCGCATTCCAAAACGCACATCCTTTTTCGCTTAGGAACCAGCAAGGACTTCGTCACTTCCAACTTCTTGTTAACGTAGGCATCGAGGCCAAACGTCGCCGCGTATCCAGCGAATGAAACCTCAACTCCCAAATAATGGTTTGCGAACGGTGAGGGCAGGAGCGGCCCCCAGTGCGTCGTTGAGAACCCGTCGTGGTCTACCGACAATGCATCCTTCATGATTTTCTCGAGATGCTCGACGGCTTGAAAGATTCGATCGTGCAAATATTTCTGATTCTGGCTGCTCCGTCGATTCGCGTCAGCAAGGCAGCAGAATAGTTCCAGCATTTGTTTCTCCCAGGACTGCTCAATCCCCTCGTACTGATCACGTTCAAGGCCGAGAACTGAATCCGTCAAATATGCCCCTGGCACGCATTGTATCCAAGCTTCGGCGAAGTTCAAGCCGGCATCGAAGTTTGAGGGTGCCTTGGAACAAATTTCCCCCCATGGAGAAGAGTTTCGCAACCAATCCGGTGCTGAGCGATGCAGAAACTGCACTCTGTTCGAGGACACCTCGCATATACCACGGGTGTTGCCGCTGAGGACTCTCTTCATCACCTTGTGTACTCCGAGGAGTGACTCTGGATTATGAAGCCCCCGCAGACTAGCAGATTCATCGGTAGCAAGCCACAGGACCTCTGGGGAGAGACCAAGGTTCTCGTTCTTCATCATGCAAATCTGGAAAATCATTGACGATGTGGTCAAGTTGTCTGGGATGGATTGCCAGATGGCGTTGTACATGCCCGCGACATCGGTGGGGATCTTAGCCAGCTGTGCTTGGAGAAGCGATAAAGACGGCGTGTCGACGAGAGTCGCGAGGAGGGAGCGCACGACGAGACTGACCCAAAGGAAGACCCCCTCAGCCTTTTCAATGATCTCCATGAGTAGCGCATTGGTGCCATCGCGAGAGACTTCCGAGAGCTCCTCGAATGCAGGGCTGGTTGAGAATTCAGCCCGAACGAAGTGCTCGATGTCCCGTCTTGTCAAGTTTTGCATTCTGAGGGAAGGGTCTTTCGCGAAGGCATCCGAGAAGGCATTCCAGGGCCGACTTGAGACGCAGACCTTGATATGCTGCCTCGCGATGCCTTTGACCCAGTCGAGAAGAATGCCCGGAGACGTTTCCGCTTCGATAAACTCGTCAAGACCGTCGATGAACAAGGCTAACTGAAACCGCTTCCCATGGAACGAGCAAAGGATCTCGAATGACTCATTCAGTTCCTGCCACGTCCATTCTGGAGCGTCGCATTCATTGCCCACGATGTTGTACAATGCCCACCGCCGAGGCGAGACAACTGGGATCAGGTCTTGATGGTCTTGTAAGCACTGGTGCAGCAGTGAACGCAAGAGGCCTTCTCGGGACTTTTCCAGCTCGGAGCCGGGGTTCCAGAAGAAGAAGCCGGCCAACATTAGCGGAACATCTCCAGCGTAATCCTTGAGATGATGTGTGAGTTGAGAGTTTTGGAAGATGTACTCCATCAGCGTCGACTTCCCCGAGCCCGGCTTGCCAGTGATCCAGTACAATCCGTCATTCTTCTGCTTCAACCAGCCCGGGAAACTCGGCCACTTCAGCACTTCTCCATCTGGATCTACTTGATCATCCAGAAAAATCCAGCGAAGTGTGCTTTCGTACGCCTCAGGAATAGCTTCTTCCCTCGCCCGTATACCTGGGAAGGAGAGGGAGCCTAGGATCCTCATCTCAATGTCGTGGGAGCTGTCAAACAGGTCCCCGTCATGGTTGGTAGCCCAGGACTTCCAGTCAATCCCCCAAATGACTTTGTTGAGCGCTTCATTCCTGCGAGTGAAATCGCCCAAGGTTGTCATCTGTGTGAGTTCTTTGGTGAAGTTGCGTGTTGGATCGTCGCCTCGATCGAGCTTGCCGGCGATGAGATCCAGACGTGCCTTCAAGTCGATGTGCCTTTGATCATTCTTCTTTGCCTCCTCCCTGACGCATTATTAGCTATTAGAACCGTCAAGAAGTGTTTCTAGGCGACATACCAGACCGACACAAGAACGGCAAGAGTCATTTGAGATCGAATCTCCGTCAGGTTGTCTTTCAAGCTGTCGATCTCGCCTTTCTTCCATATGCCTTTGAGAGCCGACGCGAAGCTGCTCGCCGCAGTGCTGATTTTGCTTGTCCCCGACTCCTTCGCCTGCAAAGCATCGATGGCAGCCTTGAGCTTGGCACTGGCTTTGACGCATCGTTCCGCGAGGCTGCGAACAGTCAATTCCGAAGCAGAAGCGGTGCTTGAAGCATTGCCGAGGCGGTTCTGGAGCTCTTGGCCGAGCCTTGTCAAGTCATCGGACAAGGTAGAGAACTCCACGTCGCGTTCCTTGCGGCCCGATGCTGATTGGTAGATTTCGTAGGTATCCGAGAGTAGACGAGTGCCGAAATCGACGATGCCGATGACGGCCGAGGCCACTTGGAGCGCGCTGATGGGGTCCATGGCTAGCGATGGCAACGAGGAGAAGAATCACGTTGATGCCTGATGAATGGAAAGCTGGCGCTTCGATCAGTAGGCATGAGGCAACCAACCAGGCGTCGTCGACCAATAGAGAATGAGCAAGCAGCCCTCAGCTCAGCCGCAGCGGGGGCTCGGGACATGTTGGCCGCTCAAACGCGTCAGCGGCATGCAGTGCTATCAATTGCGTCTTTGCTCCATCCTGGAAGAAGTCGAGGTCGACCTTGCGGGTGAGGAATAGAGGACATGGTGGGTGGATGCGTTCTAATCGTCCCAACCACGCAGGATTGAGGGAACGATGGATCCAGCGGGAATCGTGTTAGGCCAAAGAGAGGTGAAATGGAAAGTGGAAAGTTAAATGGGACTGCGGGTGCGGGTGACTGTGTGGGATTGACATAGATAAGATAGGGAGAGATAAGATAAGATAGAGGGGCATTTTGGCGGGGTAGGAGGGGTCTAACAAGAAATTGGTGGCATCAAATTTTTTCCTCAGCAACAAACAGTCATCAATCAAGATCGCATCCTTCCGCGGTAGCAATCAGACAAGATGGCCACCGATATCGATGCCGAGGCGCCTCACAACAATTTCGACGTGTGTAAATTTCCAACTTTCCGTCGTCTTGCTCTACCCCGCCAGCGCCAACAGCTCTCGTCCCAATCTCCCCATGAGCCGCACAAGTGCAGCACTGACGTACTTCGTTACAGACCATCTTGGTGTTGGACTTTGGCAGCCAAACCAGCCATCTCATCCTTCGACGCCTGCGGTCCCTCAGTGTGTACGCTGAGATGCTGCCTTGCACCACCAAGCTCGCCGATCTCACCTGGAAGCCAAAGGGTATTGTGTTGTCTGGAGGTAAGAATTCTTCTGGGCCGTCCATTCGTCTCTGATTCTAATAAATTCAATAGGTCCCTCTTCCGTTTACGACGAAGGCTCGCCCCGTGAGATTGCCCACCCCTGCATGTGGCTTACAAGTCATGCTGATTGTTAATTTATGAAAGATGTCGATCCCGCCGTCTTTGAGCTTGGCGTTCCTATTCTGTAAGTGCCTTGAACTTGAAACCCCTTGTTCTGAGACCGTACCCTGACTGACACGAACTTATAGAGGCATCTGGTATGACTGCATGTGAACTCCAGTATATCCCAGTACTAATATCTTGAATCTAGCTATGGTTGCCAGGCAAGTTCCGCCATTCTTCATCTCACTTCATCATATGTGGCTAACTGAGAACAGGAGATTGCTTGGCGTACCAACTCCGAGAACGTTGCTCGCGGAACCGCTCGAGGTTTGAATTCGTTCATGAAACCCCCAAGCACACTTTTTTAACCACTCGGTTGAGCAGAATACGGCCACGCCGACGTCACCATTCACAAGGTCGGCAGCCCTGTCGACCGGCTCTTCGCTGGTTTGGGTGAGACCATGCATGGTGAGTTTCCTCCAACCAAATGAAGCACTCTTATCTTCTACGAATTCTAATTTTCGAATAGCCTACATGAGTCACTTCGACAAGCTCGTGCGCCTGCCTGAGGGTTTTGTGGTCGTGGCCAAGACGGCCAACTCTGAATTTGCTGGTATTGCCCACCAGACAAAGCCCGTTTTCGGTGCGTTTCCTCCGTCACAGCATCGCTTCACGCCGTTCCTTCCCTTTTGTTTTGTGTGCCTACGCTCTAATGGCACGAGCGCCGTACCTTGACTAACTTGAGATGCCAACAGGTGTCCAATTCCACCCCGAGCTTGAACACGTATGCACAGCAGCCCCATTTTGCCTTGGTCGCACCTTGTCACTCACTAACATGATCTAACTAATAGACTCCCCGTGGAAGTGAGCTCTTGCGCAACTTCAGCGTCGACATTTGCGGGGCGCAACCCAACTGGGTGATGAGCGATTTTATCGAGCAGGAGATCACTCGAATCAGAAAGCTTGTTGGCGATAAAGCCCAAGTCATCGGAGCTGTTTCCGGCGGCGTCGACAGCACAGTGGCAGCTAAGCTTATGAAGGAAGCAATTGGTATGACTAATAGCTTTATCGCGCATGTGTAGTGAAGCTAACACATACCCAGGTGACCGCTTCCACGCTGTCCTCATCGACAACGGTATGACCTAAGCCTCGCACCCGACTCTGGCCGACACTAACATCTGGCAGGATTGATGCGTCTTAACGAGTGTGAGCAGGTAAAGGAGACGCTCAAAGAGCATCTCGGTATCAACCTCACGGTGGTTGATGGCGCCGAGCTTTTCCTCGGTCGCCTCAAGGGCATTAGGGAGCCAGAGAAGAAGCGCAAGGTTATTGGTGAAACCTTTGTATGTTCCCCATCTCGAAATACCGCCACAGGAAAATCTCCAGCAGTACTAACTGGATCATAGATCGACTTGTTCGAAAAAGAGGCCATCAGGATCGAGAATGAAGCCAAGGACACCCCCAACGCCGGAAAGGTTTCTTGGTTCCTTCAGGGAACGGTATGCTCCCCTGTTAATGACCCTGCGAGGAGTGACTGTAAACTAACATGATCCAGCTGTACCCGGACGTGTAAGTATAGCGGTTTGTACGCCAGGAGAAGGCTGACAGTTTGCAGCATCGAGTCGCTGAGCTTCAAGGGACCGTCGGCGACCATTAAGAGTTAGTACTTATCGTGGAACTGAGCCTGCAATTACTGACTCGGTCACAGCTCACCACAACGTCGGGGGCTTACCCAAGGCAAGTCTCTCCCTCCTGCTTCTCCTTTGTTTTCCTTCGGATGTTGTCGAAGGGCGGCTGGTCGCTGGTTGGTCTACGAGCCCCTTTAACCCCGTCTGCAAAACACCCTCGTTTTTGTTTCTATGTCCTATCTTTAACTAACCAATGTATAGCGTATGATGGATGGCGTAAGCTGAACACTCCTCATTCTAATAGGATCCGTCTTGACTGACCTTGACCATAACAGCAAGGTTTGCGAGTAAGTTAACTTGTCTCCATTTTGGTGCACTCCCGCTCCCCTATCTTTTCAAGGCCACCAGCACCCCCCCAAACAGGCCAGGACACGATCTCCGTCCCTCCTCTCCTATTTGCTACGCCGAGTGGGGAAGTTGAAACAAAAGGCTGACTGTAATTTAGCTTCTTGAGCCGCTCCGAGAACTCTTCAAGGATGAAGTCAGGAACCTCGGCCGACGCCTACAGATCCACGAAGATCTCGTCAACAGGCACCCTTTCCCAGGGTAAGTCTTAACTATGAAATCCGCTGTTGTCGATGCTCTACCTGAAGCAAGGCACGGTCCCGGCAACAGGTCAAGTGATGAGAATGAGCTGGACTAATTTTCTGAATTACACAGGCCCGGCATTGGAGTCCGTGTTCTTGGAGAGGTAACGCCTGACCGCGTTGAAATCGCAAGAAAAGCCGACCACATCTTCATCTCCATGATTAAGGAAGCCGGCATCTACAACGAGGTGAGTCTACATGGCATTAATGGTTTGAGCAATAGCTGACTCTGCATAATAGATGTCCCAAGCCTACGCTGGTTTGGATACAAACAAGGGTGTGTACTTAACGATGTGCCAGTTGGCATATTTTCATGTGTCGACGCTGCTAACCAGTGGTTTTCTCATAGCTGTCGGCGTCATGGGAGACACGCGCGTCTACGGGTATATCATCATGTAAGTTATTGCGCACTGCAACCCCGCGCCTTGGCCAGGTCGATTCTAACCTCGTTCATAGCCTTCGCGCTGTCACGACCAGTGACTTCATGAGTGCCGAGCCGTACGAGTTCCCCTTCGCCCTGCTCAAGGCCATTGCTCGCAGGATTGTCAACGAGGTGGACGGAGTTTCCCGAGTCACATATGACCTGTAAGCCGCGTCCCTCCCATTTCGAGTATGCTCGCTGACATTGGCAGATCTTCAAAACCGCCTGGTACCATTGAATTGGAGTAGGATGGTTGGACCAGATGAGAGTAGAAAATGACCGAATTCGGTGTATGGATAACACTCAAGTGGAAATTTCTATGTAGGGAATCAGCTTAAAGTGCCGTGTTCATGGGTAGACCGTAGACAGTGAAGGAATTTTCGGTAGGATATAGACAACGACATACTGTCCATCCCGTCTTGAAAGCTCGACACCCGATATGAGGTTCCAAACACACCGGGAGCTGAAACTTGGGTCCAGGAAGCCGAGAGAACTGCCAACCTCGAATAGTTTGTGAAGATGCTGCTCGATAGATTGGGGGTATATAAGTGGGCGGTGCATAGATAGACACCCCGATAAGGTACACGGCACGCTGAGCAACGCGAATGCAGCGCGGCGAGACATCCCGGAGTTGACCGAACTCTGTTAAGCCATCGATACGACTACGAATAAGGCGGGGGCTCAAGCTCCGTGGACGATCCCGTGCAGCCAGTCGCCGGGTTCCTAAATATGGACACATGGCGATAATGAGCAGACCATGATGTGTCATGGCAGCGTTTGCGTTGCGTGTTCAGACCTCCACAGCCTTCCAATGGCTAAGTGATTTGATCATTCCGGAATATGTTCCAAGTCCGAATGCCGGTGAATGGGTGCAGAAGAGACAAGCTCTACTCTGGTCGAAGAGGCAACTGGTCGAGGTGCAAAGAGATGACATTGATATTGATGGATCGGGAGACACAACCGGAAAACAAGAAAGCAACAACTGCACCACGGCCACTTGATCGGCAGCTATAATTTGACCAAGCTAAGGATTAGCTGGAAAGCTCATAGCTCGTAACATCCGATGCTGGCACCCCGGCTTGACGCGAAAAACTTACCATAGAAAGGTCTCGACCTATACGAGAAATTAGAATGTCCCACCTTCCAACCCCAGCCGGCTCTCCGGAGTCCGGATGCAAGCGCTCCGCTGGTGACATATATCTGGTCGGTTATCAAGCCGATTAACCGAAAGATGCGACCCATGTCACCACGGAGGACCAGCCAGGACTGGACTCCAATAGTTTCACGGGCCGAAACCATGTCTTTACATACTTTGAACGAGGCAGAAGTACGGGTCGTCTCGTTTCAACCTGCGGCGAGCTGAAACAAGCATCCTTGCATGCCACGGAAGTTTATTAGGGATGCGGCACTACCGTAAATATCCCTATAGGGATAGACATATTTTCCTCCAATGGTTGCTTGGATACATAGTATGGAGGCTGCCGAGGGGATATTGCCTGTCTCGACCTTGCCCTGTTCGGACTTGATATAAGACTCCCTGGTTTCTTCCATTCGACGCCAACCCTCCTTTAGATTCCTCAATACATCAGTCCTGTACATATTTCTTCACGTAAACATGAAGCCCTTCCACCTCCTCCTCGCCGCCGCCCTCGTCACGGCCACGCCCCTCACCTCACGCGCCGTCTCGAGCATCAACAAGCTCTTCGTGGCAAAGGGCAAGAAATACTTTGGCACCATCTCCGACCCAAGCCTCCTCGCCAACTCGCAAAACGCAAACGTCATCAAGACCTACTTTGGCCAGCTCACCCCGGAGAACAGCATGAAGTGGGACGCCACCGAGGCCACCCGCGGCACCTTTACCTTTGCCAACGCCGACACCGTCGTGGCGTTTGCGCAGAGCAACGGACTGCGCGTGCGCGGACACACGCTGCTGTGGCACTCGCAGCTTCCGAGCTGGGTGTCGGCTATTACCGACAAGGCTGAGCTGAAGTCGGTCATTCAGAACCACGTCACCAAGGTGGTTACGCACTTCAAGGGCAAGATATACGCCTGGGTAGGGATGCCACGCTGTTGCCGTCGAAGAACGTACTAACGGGCAAAGGACGTCGTCAACGAAATCTTTGCCGAGGACGGCTCCCTCCGCGACTCGGTCTTCTCGCGCGTGCTGGGCGAAGAGTTCGTCTCCATCGCCTTCAAGGCCGCCCGCGCCGCCGACCCGGCCGCCAAGCTGTACATCAACGACTACAACCTCGACAAGGCGAGCTACGCAAAGGTGGCCAACGGCATGGTGCCCAAGGTGAAGAAGTGGATCGCCGCGGGCGTCCCCATCGACGGCATCGGATCGCAGAGCCACCTCGACGCGGGCGGCTCGAGCGGCACGCTGGGGGCCCTGCAGGCGCTCGCGGCCTCGGGCGTGGGCGAGGTGGCGGTCACGGAGCTGGACATTGCCGGGGCGCCGGCGGCCGACTACGTGGCTGTTACGAATGCTTGTCTCAAGGTGTCCAAGTGCGTGGGCATCACCGTCTGGGGTGTTCGCGATGCGGTGAGTTTGAAGACTGGAGCAATCTTGAGTTGAGCCGAAGGCTAATACATCTATAGGACTCTTGGAGAACGGGAAAGAACCCCCTTCTTTTCGATAACAGCTACCAGCCCAAGGCTGCGTACACTGCCATTGTCAAAGCCCTCTCTTGAAGGATCTATCTTGCGCATCCATGCCGTTGGATCCCAGACGGTCAGATAGCGTAGAAAATCTGAGTAGACTTCAATTCACAGTTTAGAGCTCGGTGCCGTTGCACAGCACTCCTTGGTGTCCTCGACGAGTACCGATTTGTTTCGCTCCTGGGTAGATGGAGGAACATCCAGCGCTGGGTTCTTCGTGAAGAAGTTAACTGGCTTCAGATGTACTCTGATAATTTCGACAGGCCTAACGTAGTCAGCAACTGGTTGTCATACTCACAAGGTCTGTCTACTCACATGACTGGGAAATCTTCAATTCGAGGGACGTGGTTGAGTCCAAACTGGATCCAGACGACAATGTCCTCGTCCAAGACACTGTCGCCTCGCGAGACCCATTTCTTGATGCCGTCGCCTCCCTTGCCTTGATTAATGGTCAGCGATATTCCTTCTAGAGGCTCGAGCACTACGCACTCTGGTTGGTAAACCTCCCGCCGCAAAAGAGCTCGTTCTGCCGGTACTTTGTCACGTAGATGTTGTGGTCCGCAAACTCGGCGCGCGCAAAGTGAGCGCTGGTCGGGTGCGCCATCAGGCCCTGCATCGGCGGGACCTGGACCTTGTACGCCACGGGGAGTCTGTTGACCGAGTTCCTTATGCTGTCGTTCTGGATCATAAACACTCTCGCCTTGGACGAGTCGAGGTCGAGCCCGGCCGCCTTCTCCACGGGCGTGACGACGGTGCGGTATCCGTTGCCGAAGGGATTGAAGTCGTCCAGGGGCATGGGGTGGGCTTCTTGGTAGACGAGCCGGTTGCCGTCGTGGTAGGAGCCCAAGGCTGGGTCGACGCGGAGAGACAGGATGTGTTGGTGGTGAGCAGCTAGCACGCCGGGATGCACGACGGTGCCGAAGTCGACCTCGGTTCCTTCGTCGATTGCAGTGGTGGACAAGATGCCGGTGGCTCGAACCTCGTATTCGAGCTCTGCAGCCTGGTTGAATACAAAGGCGAGGATGTATCTGGTGTTGTTAGTAGGGGCCGCATCTTCTTCAAGTAAAAGCCTTACTCGTAGTTTGAGACGGTGAGGATCTGCTGCAATACAAGTTGTCTGTTCCTTGTCACACACGCCCCTGTCTTCCAATTAGCCTCTCTAGCCAGTCGGAAACGGTAGACTCACGCTGGGTTCGGTAGTTGGTGTGCTTCCACCCGATGCCGCCATCCTGCTCATGAATGCACACGGCGTTTGGCATCGTCACGGGATTCCCGTCTCGATCGCACACCAGCCCGTCGAGGTACTTGATGGCGCCGAGACAGTCACAACCCAGCGCCAGATTGTTCGCAACCATGCCCGCGCCCACATCTCCAAGGTCGAACGCCATCTTGCGGTGATAGGGCGACCGCGGATCGCCGTATGGCACCGCCATTTCGCTCAAACTAACGCGGTAGAGGAGCGGGCGACCGTCGTACCGAACGTCGCGCAGGATCAGTCCCTCTCTGTAGTTGAAGCCGATGCGCATTTCCCACTTCTGCCAAGTCAAGACGCGGTCCTCGGAGACGGTGAATGAGGGGCCGTTCGGCTGGGAAACGTTCAAGTCCTTTAGATCCGGCCTTAGCTCCAGCGACTCTGGGACATACTCGTTTGATGCAGTCGGCTTGTACGTTTTAGTCTCTCGGGCGGTATGATCCGCCCCGGTAGCGAGCTTCTCAATTGAAGTGACGACCTTCTTGTTCGGGTCGAAGACGGGCGAAAACGACAGCGGGTGCGCGTAATGGTTGTAGTCGGGCTTGCCCTTTTCGCGCACAAACATGTACACCTGGAAGAGCCGAGGCCTGTCCACGCCGTCCGATCCGAATATCCACGGCTCGGGCACGACTTCAAGATGCTCGGGCAGGTTGAGCTTGGCAATCTCGGCCTGGACGCCGCCGTCTTGCATGACGAGCTCCTCGACCTCGCCAACTTCGGCGAAATCAGCGTTTCCGTGAACGCCTGGGCCCGGGTGCTCCTCGCGGACGACGGCCTCGGACCTGAGGTCAACCCATGCCGTGTGAAAGCTATCCTGCCGGACAGAGTTAGCGTCCATCGACGGGTTGTTGCGTTGCCACTGACCGTTCCTCGGAGATAGTAGGCACAATAGGCAACCCGAGGCGGAGGGGTAATCTTGTGCGCGCCCGCCGTGTGCTCCGCCTCGAGGAGGGCAACCATTTGGTCCTTGTCGGGCTCCTCGAGCATGATGGCCTTGAAGGACAGGAGCACCCGAGGGTGAAGAGCCTGGACCAAATCTCGCGACTTGGTGATCTCGCCGGGCGTGAGATCGGTGAAAGGATGAGGCGCCATTGTGGATTCGGTCTGCCGCTGCGTTTCTAAGATGTGAAGTTGTGTACGCTCTCTAGTCACTGTGCAGAGCCTGAAGCATTTAAGGTCGAGTCTTGAAGTCCCAAGTAAGTTGCAGGCACGTCCGTGTTCTTATCCTCGCCGAACAGGGCAAGGCCTTCAAGACCCAGGGAGGGGATGCTCAAAACTCCGATAAAGGAAACACGATGGTCCTCTCCGCCAAGGGCGCTCCTATCACGGCTGGCAAACAATGGGTGTGAGCGGGGTAGTGAGGGGAGATGCGAGAGCGGGCGATAAGCCAAGCGGTTTTAGGAATGGTTATCACCAAGGTGATCAGCTGAAGGCGCAATTAGAGGTCATTGGAGGAAGCCTGCATATCTGGGGCTGATACAGGGAGATGACAAGTCTCAGTCTGGTTGCACAATGGGAAATGATGACAATGTGCGCTGTGAGTAGCTCCTTCCAGGCTGCCACTAAAGCCCAGCGTGCCTGCTTTCCTTTCCTCTTCTGGGTAATAAATGGCATCTGTTTACCAATGAGAGGGGCACATAAAGTAGCAGGAGGTTACTAATTAATCCGTATTCCCGGTGGTATGCTTCCGTTCTCTCTGGACCCTCACCTCTAAAGGCTCTAATTGAAGTTCACATCCACGAGCCTCACCTGTGACGTAGCCTAAGCAACAGCAAAGACGACAATGCAGAGGTAATGGAAGCTACATGTTACTCAGATGTCAAAGGTCCTAGCAACCAAAAAGGGTCAAACGACCGGTCGTATAATCCTACTCGTTGCCATTGTAAACCACCCAGGTCCGCACATTCACCACATCATTCCACTTCAGCCTCGGCAGTCACCGTCAAGGGACCGTTCCCCATCTGGGGATACCCCCTGTCGCCGTGCCGGACAAAGACCATGGCCTCGCTGAACCACCAAAACATGGTCCCGTGCCAGGGCAGCGCGAAGCACTCGTCGGCCCTGTCGCTGCCCGCCCGCCCGAGCCCGAAGCCGGACAGGAGGGGCCTCTTCCGGCCGCCCTCAAACGAGGCCTCGAGGAAGAAGCCGTCGTGCTCGTCCGGGTCGACGTCGACGGCGTCCTCGAGCCCGTACGGGCGCACGTGGCCGACGCGCTCGACGTGCCCGTTGGCGTAGGACAGGAGCATGCCCATGAGGGCTCGCACGTTGCGGATCTGCAGGTAGCACGGCTGCAGCCGGACGATGTCTGCGAGGGGCGCCGACGAGTGGAAGTTGGTCGGGTGCTCGTTGGGCGGCTCGTAGAAGGGGATGGGGATGCCGGGCTCGAGGTCGGGCTGGTAGGGCTCCTCGCCGGCAAAGGCCACGCGGGCGAGGCCGGCCGTCGGCTCGTCGTAGTAGAAGGCCTTGGGGCTCCCGTCGGACCTCTCCAGGAGCTTCCACTTCGAGGCCCCGATCACGAAGACCTCGGGCGCAAAGGGCCCCATGTAGTTGACGCGTCCCTTGTTCGTCTTGAGGGCCAGGTTGGAGTGCTTGTCGCTGTTGAAGTTGCGCCGCGCCCATATCTCGACGACCCGCTCGCCCTCGTCCAGCGGCATGAAGAGCCACACGGCGAAGCTGGGCTGGCTGAGGTATGTCTTCAGGTCCCTCTCCCCCGGACGGTTGGCGTACATGACGGCGCCCGGGGGGAAGCCGCAGACGGAATAGCCCAGAGTGTCTGGCTGGTTATAGTTGCACTCGGTCATTCTGAGCTCCCGCCTCTCAGGCTCCTCATCTGGGTCGTAAAAGGAATGCCACCGGATCATGTCCAAGGGATCGAGGCGTCTGGGGGTTGCCCAGGCCCTGAGCCCTACGGTCGACTGGTTCCGAACCCTCTCGACCACGGTCAACGCGGTTGCTTTCAGGCCCTAATGCGCATTCAGTATCCCATTGCGCATCGCGGGCGAACTCCACTCACGTCAGTCTTGAGGCGAAGCGAAGACGTGCCGTTGAGGTTCATCCTCTTCCACCAGACGCCTTCCATCCGCTGAGCCGTCGGGCCCTGACCACGCTCGCACAAGACAAGCTCCCGGATGCCGACATGGTCTTCGCAAATGTGAACCGTCTCGATGGAAAGGGCCGGGGACGAGATCTGCTTGGCCGTCTTCCTTGCTTCGGCCGGAGGCGGCGAAGTCGTCAGTGCCGTGACGTAGTCGATGCCCTCGATGTCGACCTGCACCGCCCAGACGTCCCCAGAGAGCGACACCTGGTGCTCGCCGTTTGCAATCATGGGCAAGTCGGCCGCCAGCGCCGCCGAGTACTCCATGACTAGCGGCGTCGCTACGCGGGTGCGCAGCTCCAGGGGCAGGTAGACTGGCAGCTGCATTTCCGCCGCGAGCTTGCTGACGATCCACTTGGCACGCGCCGTGTCGAAGCCATCGGGGGGATCGAAGCGGCAGCTCAAGGCCTTCATGATCTGCACGACGGCCGTCGGGTCCGCGGGCTTGAGCTTGATGCAGTTGGCGTGGCAGGCGATGGTCCGGTTGTCGTGGAAGCAGTCGCGCATGGCGGCGGCCGTGCAGGCCCGGAAGACCTTCCTGTCCGGGTCGTCGGGCAACGCGACGGTCTCGAGGAGAGGTGGGTACGTGAGGGCGTTGGAGACGGGCCCGTTGGGGCTGACTGCGCGTTTCTTCGGTCAGAGCTGCACCGAGGGCCCGCGGGCAAGGTGATACCTACCGACGTGGACCTGGTCGCCTCGCGTCAGGTTGAAGCGGCAGAGGCCGCAGCGACGGACTATGCAGATGGCGGACATTTCCATCAGAAACCTGTCGTCCTCGTCTAGGTGGCAGTTGGAATGCACATCGTTCGCCTCCATGATGGCGGCTATGGAGGGATCGAGGCGGGTTGGAGGCGCGGTCGGGAATGCAATCGGGGGGTTTGCAAGGGCGAGGTTCGTCTGAGGGCACCGATGAGGGCCTGGCGAGTGTCCAAAGAGGGGAAGACGGCCCTTTTCGTCATCAGCATGTCTCAAACTAGAGAATGCGGTGCACGCTTGGCCTACCAATGAGCTGCGGGGGATGTTGGTGGCGTTTCGATGTTACTCATGTACCGTTCCGTACGCGCCTGCAGATGCATTTTGCAAAGTCTTGTTGCGTAGAGAGAAGAAATGCGCAAAGATGGAAATTGTATGGTCATTCGAGAAAGGGTGAATAGTTCGCATCGACGATATATCGGAGGCCTATCCGTCGTCCGCGTTGCCGCTGTTTGGTGCGAACCTAATCACTAGTCAGTATTGACCACGGACATGAGCTAACTCGCGCAGTGATAACACCACTAAGATGGATTGCATCCAGGTTACTTCAAAGAGTGGTCATACAGTGTGATAGGACCTATTACTATGAGGACTTGCTAGCCATTGCCGAGGAGAGGAAGCCCATGACATAATTGTACTATGAACGGCCTGTGTGGATTATTTCTGAGGCCCGCTTGGTGGGCATCAAGTTAGGCTGCTAATCATTGACAAGGCTCGATGACGGCGGCTTGAGTCTGGTGGTTGATAGCATAGGGGATATTGTGCGAAGATAAGGCCTGTATGTGCGATATCGAGTAATAGACAATGAAAAATTCAGGCATGTATGAACTGACGTAGAGTTTATGTTCCGACTTGTCCCTCTGCACTGCCTCCATGTCGACGAGTCCCCTTGATACCGCCTCTCTTGGCCATCTGGGCGAGATGCCGCTGCTCCGCGAATACGAGGGCATGAATCAACAAGGTAAAGTCCTTGGCCGGCTCCAAGCTCGGCAGGCCCTTGAAGCAGAGCCTCTATTTCAGTGACGTACGTAGCGCCATCAGGGGTGAAGCAATTCTGACACATCATCACACTGCAACAAATGGACGAGAAAAAAGAGCGGGGAACCACGCACGATAAAACGGCGGTGATCCAGTTTCAAATCGCCACATTCAACAGCAGCAATTCACCCACTTCCGAGCAATACCGTCAACATGGGGTGGAAAGACCATCTGAAGCGCCTCAAGCACGAGATTGACCAGGTCATCAACGACCCGGACAAGCAGCAGCAGCAGCAGCCTCACCAGCAGTCCCAGCAAGACCACGCGTATCCGCCGCCGCCTCCTCCTCCCAACCAGGCCCCGATGCAGCAGCAGCCGCAGCTGTATTGGCAGCCTCGCTTCCAGGCCGACGTGCCCGTCACGGTCGAATGGGACGCCAAGCTGGGCAACGCCGACGGCTGGGGGAACCAGGAGCTGGAGCACTACACGGCCGACCCCGCCAACGCCTTCCAGTGAGTATCTCGTTCTCAGTTTTCAACTTCTGGCGACACGGCTGACAACAATTAGCACCCCGGACGGCAGACTCGTCCTCCGAGCCATCGCCAACAACTCGGCGCCCGCCCCCGAGCAGCGCTACACGTCTGCGCGCCTCGTCAGCAGACAGACGCTCGGTCGCGACAGGGGCGTCCTCACGGCCACGGTCCTCTCCCCCTGCGCCGACGGCATCTGGCCCGCCTTCTGGCTGCTCCCAAAGGAGCCCTTTTCGTGGCCGACGGACGGCGAGATCGACATCGCCGAGACGTGGAACGGGGACCGCGAGAACCGCTCGTGCCTGCACTGGGGCCAGCACCACGAGCCGCAGAAGCACCGCGTGCTGGGCACCAAGATCCCCGACATGCACGCCCGCCCGGTGCGGTACGACTTCGTCTGGGACCAGCCCGGCGGCCGGGCCGGGCAGGGCCGCATGCTCTGGTACATTGACGGACGGCCCGTCATGAGGGGGTCCGTTCCGCAGAGGACGCGGCCGCTGAGGGACATGACCATCCTGCTCAACGTGGCCATGGGGGGCAACGTTTGCGCGGGCAAGGTTCCTGCCGACGGGCATTATGACATGGTTGTTCAGTCGCTGTTCTTGGCGAGTGAGCCCGAGTATGGCGGCTGGGGTCGGTTTGAGGCGGATTGGGCGAGTACGCGTGAAGGGAACACATATTGAGCTTGAGTAGAGGGTATGAGATAGCAAGTCTATAAGGTTGAAGAGAAATTGAATGCATCTGACTATGCTTATGGTTGCTAATTGTATGGCAACATGCGTTGACTGCTTTGGGACGACACTGCTACTCGCTGGATAGGTCTTCACAACGGGATACTGGGTGGGTTACGGGCTGCTTCATAGGAACAATTCAATTACTGGAAACCTATTGCTGCGGGTATCTCAACTTATTCCCATGCCTCGGATGCATTCACAGTCAAGCCATACTCTAGCTTGTAAAGCCGTCGCCGTAGATCTTAATTCATGTCCAAGCAGCTTGTACCACACCTAGAAACGGCCCTCAAACGGTCCCTGGATTAATTGTTCCGATCCTACGTTAATTTTCTTTTGTTCCCCCAACCTCTATGCAAGTACGTACCCAGACATCGAAATATCGGCGCTTCAGGACTGTCATCGGCTTTACGGACCATTCGTCCCCCGACGATGTAAATCCGAGAGACACGGCCTTCATGTCCGAAAGGCCACGAATTCGCTCCAAGTTGTCCAATATGTTCTTTATAAACATGCATCTTTACGCGGCAACTATAAAAGGGCCTCGTCACGACTCCAAGGCAGGTTCCATATCACCCATTCATTCCAAGGACCAACAACTCACAGCTACAATCAACCATTTGTTTCACGTCGACCAGTACAAACCCGTTACCATCATGTCTCTTCCCAAGACCATGAGAGCCGTCGTCTGCGAACGCGTTGGCGATCCATCCGTCCTCGTCGAGCACCAGCGTCCCGTGCCGACTCCCCAACTTGGTCAAGTCCTCATCAAGGTCCTCGGGTTCGGTCTCAACCGTGGAGGTACGAAACAACAAGAAATACTGCCCGCGTACCCCTACCAATACTGATGTTGTTACATTATAGAAATGCTCCGTCGTCTCGGCCAAGTTCCGACGGCCCTCCCTCAAACTCTCGGCATCGAATGCTACGGCATCGTCACTGCCTACCACGAAGCCGAGACCGCACCGTCTCTGCCAATCGGCACAAACATCTTTACCTGCATGGGGGGCCTGGGAGGAACCATGCCCGGCTCATACGCAGAATACACTTGCGCCGCCATTGAGAATATCCGCAAAGTGCCTCCGACATGCCTCTCGACAGCCCAACTATCCGCGCTCCCCGAGATGCTGCAGGCCACTTGGGGAGCACTCACGGCGGGACTGGACGTGCAACCCGGCGATGCCGTCTTGATCCGTGGCGCAACTAGTTCGATTGGACTCTGCGCCGTCCAGTTGGCGCACAAACTCGGGGCATCGCGCGTCGCGGCGACTACCCGCAGTAGCGACAGGATCGCCCTTCTAAAGCAGTTCGGAGCAGACGAGGTCTTCATTGACAATGGCGCCATTTTTGATTCGCTCAAGGGCCGGGATGGGTTTCACAAGGTCATGGAGCTCGTGGGAACACCAACTCTGAGAGACAGCCTCCTCTGCGCCGCACCAAGGGGCACCGTCTGCTGCGTCGGCAACCAGAGCGGGGGCCCCTGGACCATGGAGGCCTTCTCGCCCTTCTTCCTGGGGCTTCCGAACCGCGTCAGGCTTTGTGCGTATGGCGGAGGACCGGAGGATCTGCACGCTGTTCCGCTGGGGGATTTGCTCAAGGATGTGGAGGATGGGAAGCTCAAGGTGCCGATCAACTCGTTCAAACTCAACGAGATTCAGGAAGCTCATGGCGAAATGGACAAGGGAGGCGGAGGAGTGAAGATGGTGGTCGTCTTTGAGTGAGAGGCGCTGAAAGGTCTTTTCGGGTAGGGCGGGAAGACTGAGACACGGCCGTAAATTACGTCGGCGAATCAATTGTCAAAGAAATGTGCAAACTGGTCAATGATAGGTGGTCAAAATGCGGCCTCGTTCTGTTAGAGTATTCATTCATCCATCAGCACGACACTAGCAGAGACACTGCCCAGTCACATCTCATCAACGTGCATATTTTGACTCACCCGCATTTGCTTTCCCCTCATCTCAGATTTGCAACTTTCAAGTCATCCAAATCACTCGTCGACACCATGGCAACCACAGCCAACATGGACTACGAACCGGGCCCAAATGTCCAGGTCAATAGATACTCCCCGCTGGAGAGATTGCCCTTGCATATTCTGGAGTCCATCTGTCAGTACCTCTCTCGCCCCAAGGCAAACGGCCCCAGCCTCGCCGCCTTTGCCCTCGCCAGCAAGACGTGCTGCAATGCCTCGGACAAGGAGAGGCTCCGCCTGGTGCAGCTGTTTGTGAGGGGACCAAAGAAGCTGCGCTTCGACATGCGGCGCTGCTGGGACGTACTCGGCGTCGGCCGTCGCCTCCATTATGTACGCGTCCTGAGAATCCACGGCCTCATGAGGGTACCTCTGGCGGAGCTCGAAGCAGACCCCGACGAGGACTACGAGGCGGAGAGGATGGCAGCGTCCGAACGAATGCGAGAGGGACTGACTCGCAACGCTCGAACGTTTGAGATTGACGACGCGGAAGAATACAACTTGTGCAGACTCCCCGAGGAGCCCGTCTTCCGCGCGGCCGCGTACCGGACTTCGGACGGGGCAAAGATGAAGCAGGACATGGCCTGGGCGCCTCTTGTTGAGCTCTGCAGAGCGATGGCCGGCCTTCAAGACGTCGTCTACGCCGTCGACAACCCGGTGCCGCGAAGCCTCCTCGACGCCCTCCACGAGGTCCATCCACAGTGCCGCCTACACGTGCACACCTTCAACCTTCCCAGCCTTCGTCAGCGTCCAGACCCCCTCCATCCCTTCCCCTTCGAGCCGCTCCCCCTCCAGCCAATCGACCCCGACGATGTCGCCCTCGCCACGTCGCCCTGCCTGTTCAGCCTCGTCGTCATGACGAATCCATTCACGCAAGTCGAGGACCCCGACTACAACGCCGAAGCCATCATGGACATGGCTCGGGGCCTGGCGCCCAGGTTGACTCACGTGCGCTTCTGGCACGGCTTCGTCAACGGCTCCGTCGACCCCAACGACACCTTTACGCAGACCCCGCGGCTGCCGTGGTCAGGACTTCTCCCCCCGGGCACGGGCACGCGAGCAGCGACTGGCCAGGCAAAGGGCCGTCTGCAGAGCCTCCTTCTCGGACTCGGGAACTCGGGTGTCGATCCTTTGAGTGATCTCGTCAGATGGAGCAACCATACCGACTTTGGCGAGCTGCGTCGGCTTCAGTTCAAATATACCATCCCCCTGGACGTCCTCCTACTGCTCGAACAGATGGCCCGCGATGGAGTCTTTGCAAAGCTGGCCTCCTTCCTATGTCTCGGGGTTAAGAGAGAGCCGGAGGATCAGGAAGAGTGGCACATGGCGTGGCTCACTGCGGCGAGCTTCTTGCGGGCTCTGAGACCGCTTGAGGAGCTAAGCGTGGGCGAGCAGTTCAGTCTTCTCGCGTGGAATGCCATCGTGGGCCGTCACGCATCGAACCTGCGCAAACTTGTCATCGGATTCAGTCGTACGCGATTGTCGCCCACCCTCAACCACTACCAGGACCTGTCGCACAGGTGCGTACTGCTCGAGGAACTGGAAATAGTATTGCGCAGGGGGAAAAAGGAAGCGGCAATCATCAGAGAATTGGGCAGACTGCCCCGACTGAGACGCCTGACCCTGTTCCTGTACTGCCCCATTCCGAGTGCAGACGGCGATGGCGACGGCGACGACAGCGACGATGGCGATGACGCCGAGGACAGCGAAGAAGGTGCAATCTACCTTGACGGCATTGGGATGGTGACTATTTCCCGAGTACGCGACGTCTTCAAGAAAACGGCCATTGACGAAGTCCTCGTGCGCGACATACTGCGCGTCCTCGGCACCGGCGGCAACACCAGCCTGCGCAGGCTCAAGCTGGAGTCGGGCGGCTGGGCCTGGGGACAAGACTTTGGGCGGTGGCTGCGCTGGCTGGGGAGGCCGTGGCTCGCCGAGAGGAGCGCTGGCGGCGAGTTCGAGGTGCATGATGTGTCGAGGGGGATGGGCATCGATTTGGACAGGCCGGTGGACGAGGAGGAAGACTCAGATGGGGAGGTGACGGAGACTATGACGGTGGAGGATCGCATGTTCCAGGCGGCTTGGCATGGTCTCTGGCCCATGAGGCGGGAGGATTGGTGGGACGACTGGTCGAGTTTTCCGCTCGAGGACGATTCGGCCGTTGCGGAATGAGGATATGACGAGTGTTTTGCGGTATCAAGGCGAGCTTCTGTGGAACGAATAGGGTCAAAATAGATGCGGTTAGCCGTCCTAATATCACATCCTTAGAGGACGTTTTCGAGACTAGAAATCACAATATGAAGTACAATTAGGGTTGTTGGATGGCGGGGTCATGAATGCCGAGTTAAAGAGGCTATCAACTTTGGCCGTTGCATGAGGACGCCCCGTGGAGTACATGTACTGGATATTTTTATTCGTTTACATAATACATAGCCGCTCATATCCTACATTAGAACCTGCAAGTCGACTATGGGCATACTGGATATTTTATGAGCCTACTAGTACCACATCAGACTCCCTAGGGCATCTGCTGCCTCTCCAGGGATGATATCGTTCCCGAGTGCATAGCTCAGTATAAGTCAAACTTGGTTTTGAAACATTGGAAAATGTCATATGGCTGTCCCTGCATTGGCATAACGGTTAATACCTCTCAACAACCCACTTTCGTCGAGACTCCTTGTCCATTCGCAGCAGCAGGTCAATCTCGTGATGCTTCACGCTTATATACCTCTGCACCAGCTCCTCACCAAGCACATCATTCAACAGGCCATCGAACATCAGCCAAGCCAGGGCCTCATTCAGCGACGACGGCAGCTGGTCCTTGACGTTCAGCTCCTCCCTCTGCGACTGGCTAAGCGAAGCCGGATCCTCGACGCACTCCTTCCACTCCATCTCCCGCCCGTCCCGCATCCCCTCCAGGCCGCAGCCCAGCATCGCCGCCACGGCCAAGTAGGGACTCGCCAGCCCGTCGACGCACTTGAGCTCCCAGTGGCTGCCCTCGATCTTGCGCAGCGGCGTCTCCCGGTTCTGCGTGCTCCAGGCCACCCACGTCCCGCCCGCCCAGCAGCCGTCGACGAGGCGGTCGTAGCTTTCGGGGTTGGGGCACGTAAAGGCGGCGATGCTTCGCAAATGGGCCAAGATCTCCGCGTAGAAGGGCTCGTAGACGGCCGGTTCAGACCCGCCGGCCGACGAAATCGATACGTGCACGTGGGCGGCGGTTCCGGCGGCGTCGGGGAAGGGCTTCGGATGCAGCGTCATCTTGTAGTCGGGTCCGGCGCAGTGCGAGAGAAGGCTCCTGGCGTATATGAGCGTGTCGACGGCCTCGAGCGGTGCTGCGGCTGGCAGGACCATTTCGTACTGGCCAAAGGCGCTTTCCGCGTGCACCATCTCGACGTGCACCCCAGCCTCGGCCAAGCGGGCGACGGCTTTCTCGATGACATGGGCCGCGGGATTATCCAGGGCTTCGAAAGAGCACCAGGCATGGGAATCCGCGTCCAACTGGTCGTAGTCGCCTCCACCGCGTCGTCGGAGGAGCACAAACTCGATTTCGAAGCCGACCAGAAACGAAACCCCCTGCGAAGCCGCCCGCTCCAACGTCTTCTGCAGCACAGTCCTCGGACAAAGATCAACCGGGGATCCGTCCTTTTCTCGAAAGTTCCCCATGACCATGGCGTGGCCCCTCCTCGGACCCGGGCGCAGACTGCCAAAGTCGGCGCAGAGATCCCACTCGCCGGTCGGGGAGGCGCCTGTGATCATTTGGTCCGTCTGGAGGAGCGCCAGGGCCGTCTTGGAGATGCTGATCTGGAGGCTGTTGGTTGAGCTGACCAGCGATTGCGCGCGGTGGATGGGGAGGGCTCGGGCTCGCAGGGTTCCCGTCATGTCTTGCCAGCATATCCGCACAAACTGGATCGAGTCGTCGACGCTCAGCAACTTTGCCAGGCTCTCGGCCGCGGAGTTGGGCCGAGGCAGGGTTGTTGAACTTGATGCGCTTTCAGGCTGGGCCGACCCCTCTGGCAACGCTGATAGCCTCTCGGGCGTCGACCAAGGCGGGGAGTCCATTGTCATTGAGACCGATACCGTCTCAGGCGTCGACGAAGGCCGGGAGTCCATTGTATTTACCGTCTCAGGCGTCGACGGAGGCGGGGAGTCCATTGTCATTGAGAGGTCGTACAGTCTGTTGGAATTGTGGAAGAGAATGTTCTCGACAACTTCCGTCGCTTGCCGCCAGGTCAGGTCGCCTTTTCTCACGTATTCGCACAGCACCGTCTCAAATGCCTCCCTCATCTGCATCACGGCCAGCAGGTACGTCTCGGGGAACCAATGCCCATCGGTGCTCCACATGACCTTGGACGACGGGCACAGCTCCAGGATCTGCCTGACGATCTTCTCCTCCCCATCTCGACTGACCATGGGAAAGACTTCGCCGATATCCGCGTACACGTTTGCATACACCGTGGCCAAGTAGCTTGCGTCCCGAACGAAGGGGTAGCCCGAGTGGAGCAGGACGATGGGCACGGCAGGGTACTGCTTGATGAAGGGTTGCAGGTGGGCGGGCGATGCCTTGGTCAGCGTGATGTCGTTGTCACCGAGCCCCGTGTGGAACTGAATCGGCTTCGGACGCCGCGTCTGCGATTCAGTCATGACGCCCGCGAGGAAGTGGACGAGATACTGGTTGAGTCCCTGGTGGTCGAGCCTGGTGAACGCAGCCGCACCGGGCTGTCGGCTCAGCCGGTGAATGCTGCAAAAGGCGGCAAACGCCTTGTCCTGGTCTGGCCGCTGGGGAATGTCGAGCCCGGTCCGGTAGCAGATGGCCGACTTGAAGCCCACCACGATGGGATCGTGCAAGGCCTCGACGACGGCTTGCCGCAGACTTTGAAGAAAAGAAGCGAAAGCTGCATCGTCCTCGCTGTGGTCCCTGCATGCGTGCTTGATCAGTTCCGTGGCAACGTGCTCGATTCGCACGATTCGTTTGGACGCCGCCGGGGTGAACTTGTCAAAATAATCATACGCCTCGTTATCGCCTTGGACGCCAATCTTGTCATCGACGAGCACACTATGAATCCCCGAAAGACACCTTCTGACCCAGTCCTCGTGTTCGTCCGTCCGCTTCCGCTTCTCCTCGATGGCGTTCGAGACGGCCGCCCAGGTCGGCTCACACCCGAGCGCCTGGGAGAGCTGCTTGACGGCCCGCAGATGAGCCAGGCTCGTCGTAGTGGCATCGAGGGCGGCGCCTTCGGCCTCGGTTGTGATGCAGAGCAAGGGAAGGGTCAATGCCGCGGCCGGGCGCAACAGTGGGTGAGCGTGGTTGTCGATGATGGGCGTTGTGCGCACGGCGCGGAGGAAGGACGCTTCGTCCTGTGCGGCTTGGGCGCTCATCTTGGAATCGATACAGTGGGAGGAGGAAAGGGAAACTCGTATGGAATGCCACCGAGGGAGACGGCGAGGGGAGACAGGAGTGTCCCCGTCCCCTTATCCTTGCATGACATCAGCGGGGCCGTGTTGGTTGAAGAAGTCGCCGAAGCAGGGCATCGGAATACTAAAGATGAAATTGTTGGTTGCGAACGAGTGGGATCAGCGAAGGGTGCCAAGTCAGGGCTTGGGGGATTGGGGGCCAAGACTAGGAGAAGACCTCTGGCTTCTGTTCCGGGAGGCTTGACCCCTCGACTGCTGTCGGTTCCACCATGAGTCCACCCCTCTGTCAAGGCCATCATGGGGAGAAGACAAGAAAAGACAAAGACGGTGGGAGATGCGACGTACCATCCGGGGCGTATCGTTGGTCTCACTGCCGACACGGGCCAGGATGCCCATCAGGGAAACCCCCGCAACATGAACTCGGCCTGGAGTCCATATCCCGGGGCCGAAGCCGTTGGCTCTAACCCGTTAGCCTCAAACGTAGCGGCGGCTCGGGCGGCAAGTCCAGTCTAGACTTGCGCGAGAAACGGTCAAGGCTTCTAGAAGGGTAGATGATACAGGTTGCAAGCAGGTCACTGACTGAAGGATTTGATTCCATGGATGGAAGAGAGAAACTCGAAACTCTGCGTGTGCTTTGGTCCTGGAAAGGTCCAGAAGCAGTGAGGCCCGGGCCTTTCCTCCCCCCAGCATCGGACCACATCGGCAGTGAGCCGAACCAGCCGGTGGGCAAAACGGTCGACCCATGGACACGTAGGAATCCACAGTACAAAGCCTCTGGAGAGGGTGGCATTCTCTCAGTGTGCTGTGGATCTGGTTCCTAGAAGAGCCTTCGTCTGCTTCCCATATCCGTACGTGTACGGAAGGATTCGTCATGCAGCACAGCATCCCTGCAAAGGCTCGATTCCCGCCGGGTGCGCTCGGAGGGCCCAGCGAATCCGGCAGTGACACTATTTTCCAAACTGTAAAGCATGCAATCGTGCCCGTCGACGAGGAGATGAAAAGTTTAAAAGGCAAAACCTGCCGCTTGGCTCATGAATGCGAGACGACCAAAGTTCTGAACAGACCTCGAGGGTATTACGGCCACAGAAATTACAGAATGTGTCAGAAAAAAGGCCCGAAGCTTCCCGACGTTCCAGAAAAGTTCCTTTGGCCGTTGCGAGAAAAGGGGGCGTTCCCTTGTTTTGGTGAGCTGCTAGTGCTAGCCAAGAGCCGACTCTTGTCTGCTGTTGACTGCCGATGACGACTTCCTCAGGGTTCATTTCTCAAGGCCGCCAAGATCGAGAGCGAATGCAATGGATCCCTGATGCTTTTTTCAACTCACGGCAGCGGGGATATTCGAGGTAGTGAATCGGCGTGTCCGCAGATGCATGGTGCATGCTGCATATGCGTTCGCGTCGTGCTTCGTGCCGTTCTCGATCTGCTACAATTACCCGTCGTTCATGCTCCCTCCTGCAGGAGTTCGTCCCGCCCTGCAAGATCCCGTCGCCGCGTCTGTCGAAAAAATATGATTCTGCCGCGGGAGCACGAGACGCCCTTCAACAAGGCGCCGCTGATCCGGGCCCTGGCGGCCCTGCTCATGGTGATTGCGGTGCTCTCGGCCGTTACTCGTCTGTCGACGAGGCTTGCTACCGTGAGGAGTCTCAAGGTGGACGACGTGTTGGTGGCTGCGGCGACGGTAAGTCTACATTTGTCTTGGACTCTTGTTTGTTGCTTTTGCTGAATGATACAGGCCGTAGTTGTTGCTCAGTCGCTTGTCGTCGTTGCTCAGGGGTCACACGGTTTGGGTAAGCTTCATGGAGTTGGCAGTGACCAGATATCTTCCATCTTAAAGGTAACATGCCCGTACTCGATCATGTACTATTTGCCAGAGCTAACGCATCATTCTCTCGTAGGCCCAGTATGCTTCCGACGCCCTATACATCATGGCCTTGTTCCTGGGCAAGATATCCACCACGAGAACAATCTGGGACATGGCACCGCGAGAAAAGAGACGTCTGATCTTGGCGACCGAAGCAGCCATCAGCCTCTGGGCGGCCTCGTCCATCGTGACGTCCATTTTCCAGTGTTCCCTCCCAGAGCCTTGGGACTACGTCCACGGCCAGTGCTTGAACCGGGTATGCAAGCCTTGCTTCTTGCGGAATGGGAGACTAATATCTGCTACAGACGGCATTCTGGGCATACGTCGACGTGTTCAACATTGTCACCGACATGGCCATTACCGCCATTCTCTTCAAAATGTTCATCGGGCTCAAGACATCAGCCAGCAAAAAGGCCCTGGTCATTGGCGTGTTTGGATGCCGCATCTTGTACGGTTCCCGCCTGCGATGGACACGCAAGAGCTAACCAATGAGAAAGCATATTCCCTCCCATCGTCTGCCACATCTACTACTTCAAACGCGCCGTCGACTCCGCGAACCCCATCTTCGACATGTGGCCCCCGACCGTCATCGTCCAGGTCATCCAGTGCATGAGCATCATGGCCACGTGCATCCCGTACCTCAAGCCCTTCCTCGACAGCCTCGAGTCGGGCCAGATGAACGCCGGCGACCTGCGCGGCAACCGCAGCAAGGGCAGCAGCAACAGCAGAAGCAGGAGCGGCTACGGCTACGGCTACGCGTCGGCGCAGACGCACACGGCTCACACGCGCGGTACCGCTACCAGAGGGCTCACGTCTGTGGCCACGTTGGCGTCGAATGCTTCGCATCGGCGGCAAAAGTACGAAATGTTCGACCTGGATGGCAAGTATGCGAGTCGGACGGACAAGGGGAGTGCTGCTGGGGCCACCACGACGAATTGTGAAGGCGGCGGCTCGTGGGATGGGGAGAGTCACAAGAGTCACACCAGCCAGACGGTGCTTGTGAGGCAGACTGTGAGGGTAGAGGTTGACAACAGCGAGAGTGTTGTGTAGAGAGGATAGATGGGTCTGCATGTATTGTAGGGTCTGTGATCTGCGCGATTAGATAGAGAGCGACTATTCTAGAATATGATCAAAAGCCATCATTCGGCGTGTACTTTCCTGTCCACGAACTATAGATTCGTGCTCTGGCACATCAAATGGCTACAGTTCAAGTCCCTCAACATCCCGGCTACCAAAACTATCGCAATTCGATAGGCATCCGCGGGCAATACCGCATCAGCCGTTCCCCTGCTTACCCCCAACAATCGCACGACGCCAATTGCTCGATGCGTGTGGCGTGTTGCGCAAACTGCATGTGCAGACTGGATTCGTCACTTCGGTTCCAGACCTCCCATCGCTCCCCAAACGACAGGGGAGATTTGACCAACCTGAAGCTTAACAGTTGACGAACCAACCGGTCATTGCCGTCCCAGCTACCGTAAATTCTAAGCTCTACTGCTCCGGCTTGGCGGTAATTCTGGAGCAACTCCAGCAAGGTTAGGACAAGGGTCGTCACCAAGAAAGGGCTTGTTCAGGTAATGGACTTCCTGTTTGGCCGCTTGGGGTTACAGCTGCGCTCTGGGCGAACAAGTCTCGTTTCGAGACGCAAGAATAACTCGTCCAATCCTTGCATATCCTCCATCAACCCCTGCTTGCATCTGCACGACGCGGTCGTCGCATAAACAATACCGCATCTGGTAAATGCCGGTTCTCTCGCCACGCAACACTCGGCTTGTGCAGGAATCCATCACTCCACCGGCCGAGTCCCATCCACTCCGGCACTGTCCAGGAGTCCCCAGTCCCCTATCTAGTGCGGATCGGCTCCCGTCCCCCATGTCCCTACCGGGTCTCCCCTGGCCGAGTGGACCACGTCGAGCAAGAGATGGGCCGCTCGAATCTCCTGCATTGGGACCATCTGCGTTTGCAACGTTGACCGCTGGCAACGGGATCCCAGTGGTGTACTTCGATCCCTCTTCCCCCCTGCTGGCTCACGGCCTTTCCGCTTGGACGCCCACACACCTTACTTAACTATACCCAGGAACCCCCGTGCAGCGTCGCGTCCGTTTCGGCGAGCTTCCTCTCATCACTGCGCCCTGTCGAGTTCCCCAGCGAGGCGCCGTAGACGCTCATTCCTGCCCTTGACGTACGGGATACCGTACATTCAGCCCCGAAAATGAGCATCCGACAAGACAATCGCGAGCTCAGCGACATGAGCGCGGGCAAGACGCCCGACGCCGACGTGCAGCACCTCTCGGAGGATTTCGATCGCGACGACTTGGATCGCGAGCAGCTGGCCAAGCTGGGCAAGAAGTCTATCCTCAAGGTATCCAACATGCTTCGCTATTCGTTTGCCAGTCCGGCGCTAACACGCAGCAGCGAAACTTCCGCTTCCTGACCATCCTAGGCTTCAGCTGCGCCATCCTCGTCACCTGGGAGGGCACGCTGATGAACTTTGCGCCGGGCCTGTCCAACGGCGGGCCCGGCGGCCTCGTCTACGGCTTCATCTTTGTCTGGATCGGCAACGTCAGCGTCTTCTCGACGCTCTGCGAGCTCGTGTCCATTGCGCCCACGTCGGGCGGGCAGTACCACTGGGTAGCCATGCTGGCGCCGCGCTGGTGCTCAAAGTTCCTCAGCTACATGACGGGCTGGCTGACGCTCGCCGGCTGGCAGGGCACGTCGGCCGCGGCCGGCTTCCTGACGGGCACCATGATTCAGGGCCTCGTCGTGTTTATTCATCCGGACTATGACGCCAAGACGTGGCAGGGGACGCTGATGGTCTGGTTGTGCATCTTCATCGCCGTCATCATCAACACGCTCGTCAGCTCCATGCTGCCCAAGCTCGAGGGCATGATTCTCGTGCTGCACATTATCGGCTTCTTCGCCGTCCTCATCACCCTCGTTACCTTTGGCGCGCAGGCCGACGCCTCGGACGTGTTCCAGACGTTTCGCAACGAAGGCGCGTTTCCTACGCAGGGTCTATCATGGTTCGTGGGTTTGCTCGGCTGCGTCTTCTCCTTTGCTGGTGAGTCCCCTGAGTGTACTGTCTTTGACCAAGGTTAACCTGAAGCTGATTTAGGTGTCGACTGTTCTTTCCACGTAAGCTCCCTATCGCAAGGCCAGCCGAGCATCATCCTCGGCGGCTCAATGGCTGAAAAAATTACTGACCCAGGCAACCAGATGTGCGAGGAAGTCCAAAACCCTTCGGTCGCTGTCCCACGATCCATCATGACCAGTGTCTTCATCAACGGCGCCATGGGCCTTGCCATGGTGATTGCAATGCTGTACAGCGCTACAGACATTGACGAGGCCATCAACTCCCCTACTGGTTACCCGTACATCGAGATCTTCCACCAGGCCACTGGGTCCAAGAGCGGAACAGCCGTCATGACGTCGCTCATTATCGTCATGACTCTGTCTGCCATTGTCGGTGTTATCGCAGCCACCTCGCGTATGTTCTGGGCCTTTGCTCGAGATCGCGGTTTGCCATTTTGGCCTACTCTCTCCAAGGTATGACCCCTTTAGAGCCAAAGCAACCAGGTTTCGCTCACCTTACTTACGTCATATAGGTCGACCCTCGCACCAACGTCCCTGCCTGGGCCATCACTGTCACCAGCGTCATCGCATGCCTCATCGGCGTCATCAACATTGGCTCCGCCGTCGTCTACAACGCCATCATTTCTGTCGCCGTGTCCGGTCTCTACTCGTCCTACCTCATGGCCTCCTGCCTCCTTCTCTACCGCCGCTGCGGCAAGGGCTACAAGCTGCCTGACCCCAGTGCCCTTCCTGCCCTAGCCGACACCGCCGGAGGAGAGGGCCAGACTCTTGCTTGGGGCCCGTGGCATGTCCCGGGTACTTTGGGAATCGTCAATAATACCTTTGCGTGCGCTTTCATGCTCATCATCTGGTTCTTTAGCTTCTGGCCCCCGCAAATCCCTGCCGATGCGTCCACCATGAACTATGCCTCGTTGATGACGGGGGGTGTAGCTCTTTTCAGCGTTGTGTACTACTTGTTGTGGGCGAAGAGGGAGTACAAGGGTCCTTACATGGAGATCCAAGCCCATTGAGCTGGGGTTGGGTCAACTAATGGCCAGATGATGCAACGAGTAATCAAGTAATTCGGTAGCTGTAGGCTTCGATTTAGTGCATTAATTATGAAGAAAGTCATGAGACGTGGTTATAAGTTTGAAAAAATTCTCCCGTGTGCGGTATGCCGAGATGAACCGAGTAAAGATATAGGTTAGTCCTTTGTCGCCTTGGGGACCTCGTAGGTGATGATCGCCACCAAAACAATCAAGAACATATATTCTTAACAATCAGTATACCTTTCCTGGATGCAGCCATACTGCAGTCCTGCTGCAGTCCTGCTGCAGTCCTATTGTCGTGTCACCTCATGCAGCCTATAGGTTAACCTGTTCATAAGTAGACCTTGGGAGAGGACATGTCTACATGTAGATAGGCAAGGGCTCGTGTGCCTTTCAAGGCATAGCCCATTGTTATTTACGTCCTAAAAATTCTCGCCAAGTTAATTAAGCTTGAGAACGCTGAAAGGGTCCCAGATTGACATACAAGAGACATGAGTGCTGTGTAAGACTTGCGATCCCTGACTGAATGACGTAGTGTGACTAGGTAGTGTACAAGTTGATTGATAACGGGGAATTGTATTTATCATGCTTCTTCAATGATAGAATTTCATTCCTAGGAAGCACTACTGCGGCTTTTTATTACGGAGGAAAGCTAAAGTTTCTTGCTCTTTGCAAAGAGCCCTTTCCAGGGATACGTAGGAGGATAATTTGGACAGTGGTTGCCTCGGTTATGAAACGAAGTAGTTGCCCATTTTCATCTAGCTACGTCTTGAGTTCGAAAAAAACCCATCATTTATCATATCATTGCAACACAGTAACACTTCATGGCCTTTCATGTTGTTTAGAGCCCCGATCCCAACCCGTTAGTCTATCCAAGGATTCGGGTTGATTGGCGGTACTGGTAGGCTTCCCTCCTCTGGCACGTCTCCCTGGCCTGGCTCACTCTCCTTGTCAGGCACGTTCTTTTCCGGCTCTTTAGCCGTTTGAGACGTCTTCTCCCGACGCGACTCACGCGACTCACGCGACTTCTTGGACTTGGACTGGCTGCCACGAGATTTTTCTTTGTCTTTCTTGGTCTTCTCTCCCTTGGAGTCGGTGTGTCGAGATTTCTTGCGGTGCCCCTTGCGGCGATGTTGAAGGGGAGTTGCGTTGTGTCGATTGTTTTCGGCTTCAACTTCAGCCACCACTTCAGGGTCCGGCGGAGCAGACGGCACATTCTCAACGCTCGCGGTGTCGGCATCGTCGGCGTCCGCGTTCCCTTGACTCGCCGCATCGTCGTCTGATCGTTCACACTCGCTGTAATTCTCCTCGCCGTCCCCCCTTTGCCTCGTCCCGAGCACCCTGGGCTCCCCCAGGATCGGCGGCTGCTCCGTCATGCCGACCTTTAGCATGGCCCAGTCCCACCACCCGAGACTCGGGGGAGCCCAGTGGCCAATGTCCGTGGCGTACGATTGCTGGTCCGCGGGCAGGTTGAGCCAGAAAAAGGGCTTGTTGCTGTTGATGCGACCCTCCATGACGAAGTCGCCGATTTGCTCGGGAATCTTGAGCGCCTCGGCGATGAGGATGGGCTGATAGGCCGGCATCAGGAGATGTAGCTTGACGTGGCGGAATTCACGCCCCTTTTCCCGGGCGCGCTCGTTGTTGGCCTCGATTTGCCTCCGTGCGGCGAGCATGAAGATGAAGATGGTGTCAATCTGGTTGGTGTAGCCGCAGAACCGCTGGCCGAGGGGTTTGCTCTCCAAGAGGTGGTAGAACTTGGGATACCAGTCGTTATCCGGGTGGTAGAGGAAGAACCAGTGCTCGCAGACGGGGTCGTCGAGGGTCTGGTTGAGACGCTCCCCGACCATGTCGTAGACGTACTGCGGAAAGTCCCTCTGCGCGATGAGGGCCGTCTGGGCGGCGAGCTGCGTGGAGATGCCCTCCAGCTTGGCGGCGATCAGCTGCAGGGCCTGGATCCCCTGATACGTCTGGACCAGGTTCGCGCCGATGCCGACGACGGTGGCCGTCGAGCTGAAGTAGCCGAGGACCTTGGCGTTGTCGCAAAACGACTGCGCCATGACTTGCATCTCGGGGATGAACCGCTGTGTCTTCTCGGCCGCGTCCGAGGCCTTGGCCACCAGGTGACTCACATTGGAGCTCACCTCGAGCAGCGACTGGATCGCCTGCACCGTCTTGACGATGGGGAGAGATTGTGCCGTCTGTTCGACGACGGCCTGGATGGCCGTCTTTTTGGCGGATTTGCTGGAAGTTGTCTTGGTTGGCCGTTTCTGGTCCAAGATGCGTGATATTAGGTCCATGGTGCGTGTGTCCTAGTCGTCTAGGCAAAGTCGTATGAGGAGCAATCGTGTAAAAAGGAGTCATCCGCATTTTATTCAGGTTGGCGAGTCAACTGACGTGGCGACTCGCTGAGCCAATCGGGGCCGTGAATGAGGCCCTCACCGCTCTTCTTTGTGGGGTGCTGACATAAAGGAAGCCTCTGAAGAGAGGGAAACGTCCATCTCAAGACGCAGATCTGAGGTATGTAAGAAGAGATAGGGCTGGGCAATGCCGACATGGTTCATGCAGCATCTCGGATGCACGTCACTTCATTGTGTCTCCCCAGTGGCAGAATAGGCCCATAGGCCGAAGGGCAAATAGCATTGTCAAGCATGGGAAAGGATCCAGTCTGGGACCATTTGGACCTGAACATGCGCTGGGTAGAGTCCTGGGATGGAATATAAGGTCTACTGGGTAGTACCGAGATAGAAATACTAAAAAAAGGGAGCTTAAGGAAGCAAACTTGCCGACTACCGATATCTGTCCAAAAATCGAACCGGAGCCTGAGCCGGGAGATCACCCCGCCGCCGGGAATCCGGCCCCTCTTGTGAGTCTTCCGATCCCAACGCACAACCCCAAAAGGGCCCATTCGAAGTTTCGCCCGGAAGAAAGGGAAGAGAGACATGTAAACCATTCTTGAGCCAAGTCCCAACTTGGCAGTAATGCGGTCCGTCGGGCGAACCACGACGCCGCCATGGGACAGGAGTCATGCCCTATTTCCATCGGCATTCGGCACAGGGTCGTATTCTTTGCACCTCTCCTTAATACTGCATCATTTCCCAGGCGGCGAGGCAGAATCTCGCCCTCGAGACAAGTGATCGCCAGCGTCGTGGGAGTCTGGACTTCAATAGCGTCAGCCACTAGCGAATAGGAAAGGTCCAAATAGCCACCGCGCATGTCGAGTGGCTGCGCTAAACAGAGCTGAATGCAGCGGCAGCAGTCGTCACGCTGTTGTCGAGTCCTATATCTAGTGTCTGTCCCCTCTCGCGGCCTCCCTTCGCTAATAACCCAATGCCGAGCGACGCCTCGTCTCACCATGCAGCTCAAACACCTCCTGGCCGCGCTCCTTGGCATCCGCCATGTCGCTTCGGTGCCCTGCTACGACATGCTCGGCACGCTCCTCGACTCGTCCGACGCGGCGCTGTGCAACCCGTCGGCCACGGGAAAGGACGGCTCGCACAGCGCGTGCTGTAGCACCGGGAACCGGGACGCCTGTCTCTCCACGGGCATGTGCCTCGCGCCCTGGGGCACAGGGTCCGACTCGCTGCTCTGGGTCAGCGCGTGTACAGACCCGACCTGGCAGGACCCTGCCTGCGCGAGGTACTGCGTGAATAACGGTGAGTGATGCTTGTGGATTAGCCAGTCGGGAACTCGGTAGTTAAGATGACTGTCATCCATCTAGTCGGCGACCAATCGTACGGCGTCTACGGGCTCCTCGCCTGCACTAATACCACGTGGTGTTGTGGCGGCGAGTGGAGTTATCGCGTGTGGTACGGGGACAAGGACGAGTGCTGCAAGAACAGCTTCTCCCTTCCGGCCAGCGGCATCGGCACCGTCGTGCGCCAGCTCGGCCCGGCATCGACCGTCGTTGTTGCGGCGTCGGGGACCGAGACCGTCGTGTCCTCGTCTGGAGCTTCTGGGACGGCCTCGCAAGAATCCGTGTGCACCATAAGCTCCGGTCAATCCAACAGCTCCGACACCAAGGATTCAAGCGGGAGTGGTTTGACCTCTAACACGGTTGCCATCGTCGGAGGGGTGTTGGGGGCTGCCCTTGCGGCATCGCTAGTTCTCCTCGTCGTGCTCGCTCTGACGAACAGAAAACTACGTCAACGCCTCCAGCCTCAGCAAGCACCAGTTGCACCACCAGGCCAGGAACCAGCAAAAGCGGTCTTTCCTCCTCCTCTGCCTCCGCCTGCGCATCCCGTTAATGAGGTGCCGCCGATGGCAATCCCGCCCAATAATCCGCAGCCGTTCCAACAACCCGTGCAGCAACAACTCGAGCTCGGTGGTTCTGTAGCTGTGAGACCGGTAGAGTTGGGTGGGAATGGTATCTGGGCACAACGTCACGAGTAATGCCATGATATTCTTGGGGGAGTATAAGTAGTCGATGAGTTAGATATAGGGGCTTGGGAAACCTTGGAGGCTTTGGGCATTTGTATCACTATCAGCGGTTTAATTATTAATTGTATGTGTAATGTCAACAACCTAATGTGTGTACTAAAGACTACGGGTACTGAGAACTTAATTGCCATCTGAGCTCAATGTTTTCTCTGTTGCTTGACAATCCCCATCATTCCAAACACACAAGAGGCTGTGTCGCCCGCTCTCCCAAAGTCTCCAGTCATAGATGGCTATGCAGGTAGACCAGACCTGTTATATTACGATGGTTGATACAGTTAGATAGGCAATTACATGTACCTCAAGTCATTTCGCTCGGAAACCACGCACACTCAGTAACGCCCAATCCCCCCGCGTGACGCACGAACAATCCGTCGTGGCCCCCTCGGCTTTGGGATATGCGACTCTTCTACTACTTCAATCACCCTGGCCGAGTTTCCACCAACCTCCCACGATCGATCATAACTTACAACGAGTAGTTTCGTAGTTAGACTGTTGTCCAGGTGTTGTGATAATCTCGTCAGGATTTCTATCAACCGCCCGGGTCGTTCTTCGTTCCTCCACACATCCTCGGCCTCGACAACGATAAAGCAAGCTGGGAGTTCGCACAGTATCTAGCATAGCAAGTCGAGCCACTCCCCCTCGCTATGTGAGGCCGACAGCTTAGCTACGTTAAAGCTATCAGGATTCCCGCCGACGAATTCAGGCGCCAGCTTGACCAGCTGGAACACCAAGTTGCGGAGCACTTCTCCCGCGCAAGCCGCCTCGTTGTCGTCCGCGCTCGTGTCGGAAAGGTACCAGATGACGTTCGCGGCCTGGGGCTTCAGCAGCGTAATCACTTGGGTGGCGATCTGCTTGACTCGAATGCGGGCTCGCGGCTGGGTCTGGAGCACGAGCAGCGACGACTGCGAACTCGACACCCACTGTCCCACTGTCTGGAGGATAGATGGGATATCTTATTCTCTTTATAATATCTCTTAAATTTAATAAATTAATAATTTTTATAACTATTAAGAATTAAGAAATAATAATAATTAATTAATTATTTAATTATATATTAATTAAAATATTTAAAATATTTAAAATTAATTTTATTATTAATTTAATTATTTTAGATTATTATAATAATTTAATTACTTAAAAAATTACTTTTTTAATATTAATTAATAAGATAATATTAACTTAAATTAATAATAAATAATTAAATTATTTAGCCTTTTATATTAATTATTTAAATAATTATAATCTATTTTTCGTTTTTAAATTATATTAATTTTAGTTTTTTATGCCCTTTTAAGCTTATAATAATTATTTTATTTATAATTATACGTATAAAAAAGCGAATTTTATTAAAATTATAAATATATTTTAATTAAATATTATATTTTATAAATATATTTATTATAAATATAAATTATTTATAAATAATAATTAAATCTTTATATTTAGCTTTTTAATAATTATATTTTTAAAAGAAATATATCTTAAAATTTAAATATTACTTAATAAAATTTAAAGCCTAATATATATTAATTAATAATATATTATAATTAATAAATAATTAATTAATTATATTCTTTATATTATATAATTAAGGGGAAAATCTTTATAAATTTAAATTAAAAATAAATTAAATAAAGATCTTTTCCTTTAGATTAAATAATTAATATAAATTTAGGATAAAATTATATTTAGATTAAATGCCCTATTAATAGTAATATAGCCTAAATATAGAGACCTAATAGGTCTTTATAGTATATTAAAGGCTTAGCTTTAGGTTATTTTAAAGGGCCTAAAGGGTAAGAAGGGTTCTAGTTTTAATATTTAAGCTTAATATATTAAATAATTAAGAATTAATTAATTATATATAAAATTAAATATAAGAGGGAAAGGTATTTTGTTTATTTATCTATTTTATTTGCTTATTAAGTATATTATTATATAATATTAATTAATTAATATTTATACATATTAAAATTAGTTTATAATTAATTCTAAAAGAAGGAATAATAAGCCTTTTATTGCTTTAATATTAGCTAAAAGGCAATATATTTATTTTAAATAGGGTCTAAATTAAGATTATATTAAATTATTATTATTATTTAAATTACTATTTATATTACTATCACTATATATTACATTACGAGCTAAATATATGCATTATTAATCTATTTAATAACTTATTAAAAATAGAATCTCTTTTTCTTACTATATAATTCTATTAACCTTTTTAACCCCTTCTTATATAATTAGACCTTAATTATAGGATTTTCTTCTCCCTTATTTATTATTATTATTATTAAATTAGGTTAATAAGACTATTAAATCCCTAACTAATTATAATAGATATTTCTTATCACGGCCCATATTGGGACTAGCATATATTATGTGCCCCTACCCACACTTTTCACTAATTGCGAAAGGTTCACCTTAATTCACCTTATAAACCCTAATAAACTAGAGAAAGGGTTTATACTAGATTACCTAATAACCCCTAATAAACCCTAATACTATAAATATTATTTAAGATATTTATTATTAATAAATAGAAGGAAGCCCTTAAGCTACTTTAGCTTCTAATATAACCACTTTATGCTAATTACCTAAAAGACTAATTATTATTTATTCTTAATTACCTTTAGTACTCCTAATAATTAATTATTAAGTAATATAATATTTATTTACTCTCTTATTACTTAATTGCCTTTAATGCCCTAACCTTTTTATTAATAAAACCTAAAATAACCCCTTTTAGGTTTCTATATTAGGAATTAAACCGGATTATTATATATTAAAAGCTCTTATTTAGAAGGTTATTATATTAACCTTAAGTAATATTATATTATTATAAATATATTTAGAATTTAACTTATTAATACTTTAAGCTTTATATTAAATAATATACCTTTTATATATAATATCCCCCTAATTAATATAAAGGTTGCTATTAAAATCTAATAATTGCAAGCAATAGTCTAAGAGCTGCATGCTTAGCTATAGGCTTAGAACCCTATTTAAGCTTATAAGATAGGATATAACTTTAGTAAAGTAATTAAGCTCCCTTAATTAGAACTATTTAATAGAAACTCTAAAGATATAATACTTTTTATTATTTATCTTAAGATATACTTCTAATAGTTCCTATATAAGCTTACTTTAGCTAAAAGAAGGGTTATATATGCCTATAATTATATAAAAGGCATTATAGCTATATAGTTCAAACCTATTATAAGGGACTACCTTAAATATAATAATAAGATTATATAGAATTAAGAGATTATTAATATTTTTTTAAAATAGAATAATTTTAAAATTGCACTTAAGAATATATTTAGAATAATTAATAAGAAATAATATATAGCTATTAATATTTATAAGATTAAATAAATTAGATCTATTACTATTTATATTATTATATTTTACTAAATTATAGCTAAATTTAAATAGGATAATAATATATTTATTAAGATCTTCTATAAAGGACTAAAAGAAGAAATTAAGGATAAGATCTTTAAAGCTAAATAACTTAATACCCTTATTAAATATATTATTATAGCTATTAAGATTAATAAGTAATAATATAAATATAAAAAGGAGAAATCCTAAAAATGCTAAATTAGATATAATACCCCCTATAACCCTTATTACCTAAATTAATATTAGGGAGGTAAAGGAAAGAACTAGAAATAATAAAATAGCAATACTTTTATAGGGATGCATATAAGTCCTATAAAAATTAGAGTAATTTAATAAGATTTCTTATAGGTTATTTATTAAGATTGCAGTAAGAAAGGGCATATTAAATATAAATATTAAAACCCTAATAAAACTAATAGAAAGTTTAAACCTATACCTATTAAATAAGCCCTTAGAGCTATTATATATAAATAGGGAGGACCTTAATTAGTAATTAAATTAGCTATTAAAAATAAAATTAAATATAAATTACTTTATTAGATAATTTACTATAATAATACCTATTTTATATATAAAGATAATAAGAATAATAGCTATTACCTTAATAAGCCTTAAGGTAATAATAGATATATAATTGCAATAATATAATAAGGATATAATAAAATAGAAACCCCTAAAGAATTAATTTAGTTAAATAGCTAAGCACTCTATAAAGATTATAATAAAGCTTAATTAAATAACTATTCTATATTTTAATAGATCTATACCTAATAAGCTATCCGAAAAGATACTACTAAATACCTTACCTAAAGACCTATCCCTAAAGGACTCTTTATAACCCTAGAATTAAGTAATAAAATACTTATTATAATTATATAATTTAATAATAAATAGGAATTTAATTCTATCTTAAGCAATAAAATACTTAATAATATCTAATAAGAAATTAGGCAATAGTAAAATAATACTATAAATATTTACTAATAAGAATGCACTATTGCATAAAAAATAATAAACCTTAGCCCTATAAATAAAAAACTAATTAATTTAATTAAGAAATAATAAGTAATATTTAGAGCTAATAATAGGGCACTATTCTTAATAATTAGAGATTATAATTAAGCTATAATATTAGGACTAAATATCTAATATTAATATATCTTTCTAGAGGAAATAAAAAATACTTAAAAAGATAATACTATAAATAATAAAATACTTTTAGACTTTAATTTATATAAAAGTAATACCTCTTAGAACTTAATCTATTAGGTAATATAGAAAAGATAGGACCTTAATATAGAAGACTTTTATATATATAGAATTATATAGAAAAAAGCATATTATAAGAAAGCGCTTATATTATACCTAAATAATATGCCTATCCTTTTAATAATATACTTAAACCATTGCACTATTTTATAGATTTTATATTTTAATTATAACTGCATAATATATTTTATTAATAAGACTATAAATAATTATTATTTAGAATGCTTAAAAAGCTATATTTTAAAATAATAATACTATATTAATAATTTAATAACCTAATAAAGCATCTAGAGATTATAATACCTAAAGATTAATATCCTTATATAATATAATAAATTATTCCCTTAAAAGTATATAAATAATATAAATAATATATATAATTATAAGTTCCTAGAATGCAAATAGTATAAATAAGAAAAAATTACTAATTAATACTAATAAAGCATATAATAACCTATATAATTATAAATAGTCTACCCCCTAAAAATAGTAAAAGCCGCAAAGATTGCAGAATAGCTATAATAAGCTAGCGAATTAATAAAAAATAATAAATATTGCCTATAAAAGAGCTATAAGATTGGCAAGAGCTAGAGGAAGTTATAGAACCTTTTATAAAGAGCTTTAGGTATAATATAGAGCCTAAATATATTAAAATAATAAATAATATTATAAATATAAATTAAAGGTAAATAGTTTATTATTTAGATAGATAGTAGAGTTAAGATGAATATTATTAACCCTTAAGTTATTAATTATTTTTAGCTATTATAAAAAGATAAAAATAAATTATACCTAATTTATAATATTAAAGGAAATTAATTTTAATATAAAAATAGACTAATTATTTATAAGATTAATTACCTTAAGGTATTTATTAAAAGATAAAACCAGGGCATCTATTTTAATATTATACCTCTCTATATATATAACCTAATCCTAGGTTATTTATAGCTATACTATTATAACCCCCTTATTAATTAGTATACTAGCTAAATGTAAGCCTTTTAAGGTAATGCAATTAGCAATATTAACTATAATTCACTATATAATATAAGATCTTAACCTTCTATTAAAAAGGATAGAGAAAATAAGCAGAGCTAATATAAGGATACTCCCTAATTTACTAAGGAATTAATACCTCTAAAAGGAACTAGATATTAATATAAAAAGGGCTAAATATAATAAATATAATAAATAATTGCACTCTTTAAATAATAATTTATATATATAAATAATAACCTTAAATAGAAGGCATTTAATAATAATAATAAACTGCAAAATATATTAATATTATATTAAATTTATAAAAAACTATTTACTAAAAAGATAGAAATAGGTCTACTACTATATATAGAATAGGACTATAAGATATAGCTTAAGGATAGAACCTTAATTAAATTCTATAAAATTTATAATCTTAATAAAATATAATTATATAAGCTTAAGACCTACCTTAAAGATATATTAAGGAAAGAATATATTAGGATATTAAAATTATCTATAAGCTATTTAATTATATTTATTCCTAAAAAGAATAGTAAATTCTAACTTATTATAGATTATTATATACTTAATAATATAATAATTAAGGATTAAATATTATTACCTTTAATTAGCAAACTAAAGGACTAATTCTATAAGATAAAGTACTTTATTACGCTTAATCTAAAGGGAGCCTATAACCTTATTTGCATTAAGGAAGGATATAAATAGATAATTGCTTTTAGAATAAAATATAGATTATTTAAATACCTTATTATGCCCTTTAGACTTATTAATGCGCTAGCTATATTTTAGTAGATAATTAATAATATATTGCATAAGCACCTTAATATATTTATAGTATATTACCTTAATAATATCCTTATCTTCTCTAAAATAGAGGAAAAATATATAAAATATATCTATATAATATTATAAGCCCTCTAAAATGCAAACCTACTAATTAAACCTAAGAAAAGTTATTTCTATACCTTAAAAGTGGAATTTTTAGAATATATTATCTCTTATAATAAGATTAAGATAGACCTAAAGAAGATTTAAGTAATTAAGGACTAGTTAATATTAATTATTATTAAGAAAATATAAGTATTTCTTAGATTTATTAATTACTATTAATAATTTCTTAAGAATTTTAATAAGATTATTATATTATTCTTAGAATTTATATATAAAAACTGAAAGTTTCTTTAGCTATTTAATATCTAGAAAGCCTTTAAATATATTAAAAACCTTATTCTTAATAAACTAATATTTAAAATATTTAACCCTAAATAATCTATTAAACTTAAAATAAATACCTTAGATTTTACCTTTAATGCCTAAATTAAATAATATAATAATAAAGGACTTTTATACTTTATTATATTCTATTCTTATAAAATATATAGAATAGAATTTAACTACTTAATCTATAATAAAGAGTTCCTAGCTATTATTAATACCTTTAAGGAATTCTAATATTATCTCCTTAAAAGCTACTATTAAATTATAATCTATATAGACTATAAGAATATCTTGCACTTTACTATAATTTAAGAATTAAGTAAATAATAATTTAAATATATTAAATACCTCTTTAAATTTAATTATATTATTAAATATAAAAAAGGCTCTAAAAATAAATAAGCTAATGCTATTAATTAAAAGATAGATTTTAATATTAGAAAAATAAAGATTAAAAAGTAATTCTTATACCTTACTCCTAAAGGATACTTTAGATAGAAATATATTACTGCTACCTAGAAATTACTATTAAACCCCTAATATCTTAAGCTTATTAAGTAATACTACTAAAAATAGATTAAAATAGACTATATAACTAATAATTTAACTCTAGGAAAGAATAAATACCCTATAATAGGCCCCTAAATCTATATACCCCTAGCAATATAATAATAAATTGCAATTAATATTTATAACTCTTTATTATATAATAGAAATTAGCAAATAATAATATAAAGGATATAATAAAGTTATAACTTTTATAAAATTAATAAGATTATCTAAGATATTATTAATAAATGCCCTAAATGCCTAAAGCAGTACCTTATAATTATATAAAATGCAATAACTTTTATAGTAAAATAGGGAAATCTATTATTGCAATAAATCCTAAAGTATAATCTAAAGAAACCTAAATTTAAAGATAATAATAAATAGTATATACTAAAGGAGCTATGCAAATAACTTATATATAAAATCCATAAATACTTACTCTATAGATACTAAAGAATCAATAAAACTATTAAATAAATTAAAATAATATTTACTTTTCCTAAAGTTAAAGAAATAATTAAGAGGATTCTTAAATAATGCCTTATTTGCAAAAAAACTAAAGTATAATACTATAAGCTATATAGATATCTTTAACCCTAACTAGTCTTAGAATAACTATAAGACTTAATTACTATAAACTTCATTATAAAACTATTCCTATTATTAGACCTTATAATAAATATAGCCTATAATAGCATTCTAATTATTATTAATAAATTTACTAAATTTTCCTATTTTATTCTATACTAAAAAGTAATTAATATAGAAGAATTTTCCTATATCTTCTTATAAAATATTATTAGCATATATAGCCTACTATTTAAAATTATTTTAAATAAAGAACCACCCTTTTTCTCAAAATTCTAATAATACTTTATAATAAGGATTAGATTAAATTATAAATTAAGCACTATATAGAGACCTTAAGTTAATAGATAAATAGAGCAAATAAACTAGATTATTAAAACTTACCTTTATTACTATATTAATTATCTTTAGGATAATTAGATTAAAAAGCTACCTACTATATAATTAGCCTATAATACTGCAACTAATAAAAGTATAAAAATTATACCTAATTATATAAACTTTAGATTTACCCCTAATGCCTATAGAGAATTATAAAATAGACCTATCGCATTAGTAGCTATACTTATATTAAACTAGCTTAAGAATTTATATAAAGAGCTATATATTAAACTTTCTTTTATATAAAACTAATATAAATAATACTATAATTAAAAGAGGTTAAAAGAACTAACTTTCTTAAAAGGAGATATAATACTCCTTGCAATAAAGAATATTAATATAATATAACCTAATAAAAAGCTTGATTTTAAGTATATTAGTCCCTATAAAATCCTTAAAGAAATCTCTAAAAATAACTATAAATTAGACTTACCCCTAAAAATTAGGATCTATTTAATCTTTTATATTTCCTTATTTAAATTAATAGAAAGCACTATTATAATTAGAACTAGTAAAAATTAAGATATTAAAATTAAAGCCCTTAAAAAATATAAAATAGAAAAAATCCTTAATATAAGAAAAGAAAATAGCTCTATTAAATATCTAATTAAATAAAAAGGCTATAAAAATAATAAAAATATATAAGAATTATTAAAATACCTTACCTATATATAATGCCTCTTAAAGAACTTCTACTAATAGTAATAGGATTAAAAGTAGGAATATTAAAACCCTCTAAAGAACTCTAGTTAATAATGCCTATAGCGCCTAGGGACTATATAGCCCTAATAGACTGCTATTCATCCAGAAGAACCTCCACTTAGGAATAAATACTATTTTCCTTATTTAGTTTAATTATCCCCTAAATAAATAAATTACTACTATAAGACTTTAGTAGCTTGCACTATTTATGCAATTAATTTAACCTAAAAAGAACCTCTTGCAGCTCTGCCTTAATTCTCTTAATATTAGATTCCACCTTTTTCTATTAAATAATATTTTATGAAATTATAAAATTAAGAAGGAAAGGGATAAAAGGGAAAAGAAGGAAACTTATAAAAAGCACTAATATTATTATTATTGCAAAAATAGCTATATTTAATGCATACCTAATAATAAGATAACTTTTTAGCTATTTAATATACTTACTTATTCTTAAAATAATGTAAATAAAGCATAATATTAATACCCTTAAAATTAATATATATAATAAGATTAGAATGCTTAGATTTAGATTTAGAAATATAACCTAATATAATAATTAATAGGGCATAATATAAAATAATTAAAGGAATAAGTTTAACTAATTGCAAAGGAATTAGGTAAGACTAACTTTTAAGGCCTTAAGGATAAGATTAATAAAAGGGAGATATTATATTATAGCCCATATTAGGACTAATATATATTATATGCCCCTACCTATACTTTTTACTAATTGCAAAAGGTTTACCTTAATTTACCTTATAAACCCTAATAAACTAGAGAAAGGGTTTATATTAAATTACTTAATAACCCCTAATAAACCCTAATACTATAAATACTATTTAAGATATTTATTACTAATAAATAAGAGGAAGCCCTTAAGCTATTTTAGCTTTTAATATAACTATTTTATATTAATTACTTAAAAGACTAATTATTACTTATCCTTAATTACCTCTAGCACTTTTAGTAATTAACTATTAAGTAATATAATATTTATTTACTCTCTTATTGCTTAATTGCCTTTAATGCCCTAATCTCTCTACTAATAAAACCCAGAATGACCCCTTCTAGGTTTCTATGTTAGGAATTGAACCGGACTATTATATTTCTTATAAAGGTCTATATTAAATAATTCTATAAGTATTATATCTTCTAGAAATAAGACCTCTTATAGGTTTAATTTGCCCCTTTTAATTAGCTTCTTTAATAAAATATTTAATTTATTTAATTCCCTTTTAAATTATTAAGTTATTATTAATTGATATTTATATATATATTTTACGATTTTATATTTAGAGGCTATAAGATTAATAATGTCTATATAATTTATTAATTATATATTAACTCTTATAATTAAAATTCCTTTTTTAAGCTATTTTATATCCTTTAGACCTAAATTAATAAGTATTTTATTTAACTCTTAATTGCTATATTTAAGTTTATTTTAATAGCTTTAAGTAATTAGATCCCTATTATTTTATAGGGCTTAATAGAGGTAATCCCTTATAAAATATCTTATAAAATATAAATTATTAATCGATTAATCTAGCTATTATATAATATTAATTAATTAAGATTTATAAGTATTAGAATTAATTTATAATTAATTCTAAGAAAAGAAAGAGTAATACGCCTTTTATCCCTTTAGTATTAGCTAAGAGGCAATATATCTATTTTAAATAGAGTCTTAATAAACGTTATATTAAATTATTAAGGCTTATAAATATATATAATATAATAAACCTTATTAATTTAAATTATTTAATTTAATTTAAGTACTAAACTATTATTATTTATCTTATTAGAGAGAATTAAGCTATTTTAATCCCCTTTTTAAGTATAATAAAGTAAAAAGAAAAGAAAATTTAATTAAATAATAATTAGTATATATTATATATTATTTTTTTATTTTTTATACTTATTATAAAAGAATTACTTTAATTTACTTTATAAACTTAAATAAACCTAAGAAGAGATTTATAATAATTTATTGAATAATCCCTAATAAACTTATTTAAATAAATTAATATTTAAATTATAGTTATTATTATAAATAATTATAAATAACTATTTTAGCTTTTAATATAACTACTTTATATTAATTATTTAAAAGATTTATAATTATTTATTTTTAAGTATTTTAACTATTTTTAATAATTAATTATTAAATAATATAATATTTACTTTAAAAATTCCTTTTTACTTTATTATACTTAAAAGAGGGATTAAAGCAGCTTAAATCTCCTTCATGAAATAAATAATAATAATTTAATACCTAAATTAAATCTAAATAATATAATATTTATTTACTTCTTATTATTTAATTTTAATGCCTTAATCTTTCTACTAAGAAAACTTAGAATAATTTTATTTTAAGTTTCTCATTAAGAATCAATTTAGACTATTATACTATTATTTAGCAGTTAATAGTATAACTATTCTAGTTATTAATATAACTAAAGTTAAGTTCTTTTCTGCCTTTAAAGAAGTTTTCTTAGAGGTTTTTATAGAAAGTAATATTAAGGGAGGATTTAAAGGGGCTAGTTTAGTCCCTTTTAATCCTTAAGCAGTTATATTAAATCTAGATATTAAGTTATAAACTTTAATACTAATTAGACTACCTCTAGAAAAAACTAACCCTTTAGTCTCTTTTATATTATATAACTTAATAGAAGCTAGTTCTTAGTTTACTTATATTAAAGATTAAATTATGCACTATTAAGGAAGCTCTTTAAGGCTAATTTATAATACTATTAATCAGTTTATAAAGGGAGTGTAAGTAATAATACATAAAGTAGTGCTCTTATATAAAAAGTATAAGTCGCTCTAAAAGGTAAATAAAATATTTAATAAACACTAAAGGCCTAAAAAGATATATATTTAGCAAGGAGGGACTCTTAATATAAGGGATAATTATAATCTTCTAGCTTAAAAGGATATTAATATATCATAAAAGCCTTATATATAAAATAATAAAAGTTCTCTTGCAAATAACTCCTTTAATATTTATCTAATAAGATAATAAACCTAACTATTAAAATTATAAAAATCTAAGGATTATAATAATATATTTTATAGTTT
>WMHX01000078.1:0-24913 GCA_013420875.1 Thelonectria rubi
AAAAGTTAATTGCCGTCTGCCAAACGGCGAATGTCATACACTCAGGGGCTGTTATTAGTGGCGGTATTGATTATTGCTATAATTTCTTTTAGTTGCGAATAATGCTGGGGATAGCCTATATAACCTTATAGATTTGCCTTAAATTGCTATTTAATATTGCTATATACTATACTTTTAAATAATTAATTACTTTATTATTTATAAATATTACTCTATATAGCTTATAAATAATAAATAGGTATTTAGGCAAATAAATAAATAGCTTTATAATAATAGTAATAATAATGGATAGCTGCTTATACCCCCTTTCTAATTCTTCTATTTTTATGCTATTTTATTTTTGCTTTTATTATATTGCTGGGGCAGTATTAAACTTTAAATCTAGTGGCCCTCCCTTTCTAATAGGTTTTTCTAATTATTGCTAGTATTAATTTATCTATTTAAATAGCTTTAATAGGCTTAATATAGTTAGGGCTGAATGCTAACCTCCTTAAGCGGCAGTCTAAATATATGCTTGCTTATACTAACTTACCTAATCTTAGCCTATTCTTAACCTTAATTTATTATTATAATAAAAACTTTAATTTAATTATAATATAGTAAATTAGGTTCTTTACTCTTGAAAATTAATAAGCAATATATCCTTAGAGTTATCTTTTAATATATACTAGTTTTAGCTATTTTAGCTGCTAGCTTCTAATAGAACTCTACCCCCTGGTTTTTAAAAGAACTCTACTCCCTGTCTTTAATAGCGCATTTTCAATTTATATGTGATTTCAAAAGAACTCTAAGAAGAGTTCTTTTATAAATTGTTAATAGGCATATTATAATATACCTCTTCTGAATTGCTTACTTAAACCTAAAGTAAAATAGTATATTCTACTCCTTATTAAGCTCCTTTTAATTAACCTTAAATAATATATTCTATAAGATAATACTTAACTTTATAGTAGTTATTATATAGCGGATAAGGCGCTTAATAGCAGAATATATATACTGGAGCTTAATATTATTAACCTTTAGGCCCTTAGGATTAATAGTATACTTAAGCGAGATCAGGCCTTATAGGAACTCCTTCTTTCTGCTAAAGTCCTTTAAATAGGCGGCTGCTCCTAGCTAGCAGAACTATATATTTAGGGAGGCAAAATCGCCCTACTTTTTAATATCTTTAGCCTCTTACTTCTAGATATTTTTTGCTTTTAATTAGAATGCTTTTAAGGCCTATTATGCGCTCTCCCCCACCCTCTATGCCTTAGCTCTTAACCTATTAAGATTTTAGCCTCTTATAACCTTAAAGTATTTATTGCGGGGCCCCTTAGCGAAGAATTATTAATAGAAGACTCTACTTCTCTATAGTGCACTTACCTACTCCTCCTTAGCTTAAGCTATTAATTAGTAGCTAGCTTTAAGCTTCTAATCTTATTAGTAAGTATCCCTAAAATGCTTTTAGATTCTCTTTAATTTAGAGCCTATAAAATAGCAATTTAATATAAATATATATTAAAACCCTCTATCTTTAGGCCTTTTAAGTATTTTAATTAATATACTATTATTAAGTAGGACTAGCATTTTAAGGATCCTATTCTATTCCTAAATAATATTAAGTTTAGCTGCTTATTCTTATGCCTTCTTAATCTATACCCTGCCTAGCTTATAGAATAATATTTAAAGATATAATTTAATTTTATATTTAATAATAATTATCTTATAAATATAATAACTAAGAATATAAAGTTCTTATAAATAAGAAAAATATTCTATTAAATAAATTAATTTTCTTAAAGATATAATAAGGTAAAAATTAATAAAAAATTTAATTTTATTTTATTTTATTTTATATTTTTTTTACTTTTCTCTTAAAATTAATTTATTTTATTTTATTAATTATTAATACTCTAATTATAATAACTACTAAATCCTAATAGGAGTATATAGTATTCCGATTTATTAGTCTATATATACCTCCCCTATTACTTAAGGAACTTTAAAAGCTATATTTATAAGAAGATGCATTATATTACTATAAATATTATAGATTAATAGAAAATAATTAAATAATTTAAATTATATAATTAATATTAATATATTTATTAATTTTTAGATTTCCTTTAGATTTAATAATTAAGGAACTGCTAATTACTAGCTACCTATATTTTAATTGCTAGCTAACTTATAGCATATAAGTATATTTTGATTTTATACTAAAAGTTAATTGCCATCTATTAAATGGCGAATGTTATATACTTAGGATTATTAATCCCTATTCTTAATATATTAGTAGCTATAATCTATTTTAACTTGCCTCCCTTGCTTACCCTTTATGCCTTAATCTGCTGCGCCTTCTCCTCTATATTGCTAACCCCTTGCTAATATATTATATAACCTAATCTGGCCCTAATCCTCTCTACTTGCTTAATTATGCTGCTATATATGATAACCTTGCCTTGCATATAGGTGCCTATTTATGCCTGAATAATCTTATATATATACTGCTTTATAGTATTATTTTCCTTGCCCTCTTCCTTGCCCTTCTAGTTAATTTTAACTTTATTCTCCCTTTTTTATTTAGTCTTTATTATTTTCCTTATTATTAAGCTGCCCTACTTTTTATTCTTAATAATATTAATTATATATTTAATATTTTATTATATTATTACCTTATAGAATATATATATTTATTTTAATATAAATTTTAATACTTTAAATAATGCTTTTTTTTATATTAGCTTTAATATAGCTATTAAATATATTACTAATACCTTAAAATCTTATAATATTATCCTTAATTAGTTAATTTATAATTAAAATATCTTATTATATTGCAATATTATATAATATTTATTTATAACTATCTAATTTAATCTCTATTATTTATGCATATACTTAATAAATATTTAGAATCCCTTATTAATAGTTAATTTAGGTATTATAAATATTAATAATATTACTTATTAGACCCCTTAGCTCTTCTATATATATATATTAATGCCTATTTTAATATATTATATATTTATATTATTCTTTAATATTATTAATAATATAATAATAATTATTATTCCTTTAGGTATATAAAATACTAATAATATAAATATTAAACTCTTATTGCTTTTAGTAAGTATAATTTATATAATTAGCTATTTGCCCTATATTATTGCCTAAATTATAGCTTCTTATAATCCGCGAAATTTAGCCGCTAGGCCTATTATCTACTTTAATTAGCCCTAAATATCTGCCTAATATAACTATCTGAACTATTTTTACTATATATCCTCCTGCTTAGCATTAAATATAGACTGGACCTACTTAACGCTGCTATTGCCGCTGCTGCTGCCGCTACTACTAGCCCCTAACCCTCGCTCTATCCGGTCCTCCACTTTAAACCTGAAAAATTAGTGCTATTGCATACTAACCTTATAGAACTGCTTGTAATTACGCATTATGCCTAACTCGCCCTACCTAAATAATTACATATAAATTAACCTAGCTATATATAATTTATATTTAGCCTATAAATTATAAATACTATTAATTAAATTACTATTCTTATTATTATTATATTTATTAAACTTATTGCTATTATTATTATTATTAGATCTAAATGCCTTATTAAAATATTAATTAGAAATCCTAATAGTAATATACCTTTATATATTAATATTTAACTCTTAATCTAAAAATTATATATTATATTATTATAATACCTTATATGCCTAATTACTTATCTATTTAGGCTTATAAAATTACTTTATAAATATAGCCTCCTCTTCCTTATTATACTATTTATTCTTTTCCTTGCCTCCTTCTCTGCCTTCTTTTTTGCCTACTTCTCCCTTGCCCTCCCTGCCCCCTCTTCCTCTTCCTCTTCTCGCCCTCCTCTATTGCCTCTTCTCCTCTCTCCTCCCCTCTTACTTCTACCTCTTAAAATTACTAACTACCTCCCTTACCTCCTGCTCTTTACCTCTATTATTTCCTATTACCTTATTAACCTATAAAAATACGCTTTTCTTTCTCTTTTATTTAACTCTTGCTTATATATTCTACTAAAATAGTAATACTAATTATATATATTATATTAATAACTCTTTAACCTTTTAGGGTAAATATTAATAGATTATTTTAATCTCTCCTAATTTATAGTACCCCTTATAGTATATAATAATAAAATATATTATCTCCTTATAAATAAAAATATTATATATATTACTATTTATTATATTTTATATTTATAATCTTAATACCTTTAGGGCTTAAGCTAGCTATCTGCTTATTATATATATTAATATTTATATTTATTCCTAGAATTACTTAATTGCCTAGCTATATTTATATATTTCTATTCCTTAATATAGGCACTATTTATTTAATAATTTAGCTAATTATGCCTTTTATTGCACTGCTAATTTAGATATTTAATTAATAATCTAATCCTGCCCCAGCTTAATCTACTATTAGTTAGCCTTATAGCGCAAAAATAAATATTCTAACTTACTTTTATTATACTGGTTCTTAATGCGCGATTATAGAATCCGCAGTAATATATTTTATATTAATAGTGGCTTTAGTTGCTGGCTCTAATTTATTACTACTGCTACTGCTGCTGCTATTGCTACTGCATCCGCTGCATCCGCTATATCTATTATTATTAATATAGCTAATGTTTATTATGCCTCCTCTAATATATTATGCAATATATTTAATAATTAGCCTATCCCTAATTATACCTATTTATATATAATCTAGTCTTCTTATTAATTAATTATTTCCTTATTTAGTATTATATATTAGATCTTTATTCTATATATATATATATTAATAATTTAATTTATTAGTATTAGGTTTGCATCCTCTTAATTTAATACCTAGGTTATAAACCGCTATACTTTATACTATATAATCTAGAATAATCCTTTAGCCTTTTCCTTAGCTCTCTTCTTACTTATTATTTACTATAATTGCGCGATTTAATCCTATTGCTTTAATATAGACTAATATAATATTAAATATTAAGCTCCCTTAATAATAGCTAAATATATTAGTATATAATTAGCTATTAATATTTATCTGCCTATTAGGTCTAATTCTATAATAGCTAATATGCTAATAATAATACTTTTATAATGCTATTTACTCTTTAATAAGTAATTAAAAAAATAGATTATAGTATTTAAATAATTCCACTTTAATTAATTATTTATAAATTAGCTAATAGTATTAGCTTTAGTTATAACTTATTTAACCTCTTAGTAAAATATGGCCTATAATTTTTCTTGCTTAATGGTTATGCAGTATAGCGGTTATTTGTCTTTGCGCTTATGCTAATGACCTCTGGCCTCTTTATATGTGCTATTATTAGTGTGCTTGCCTATACTGTTGTTTGCGCTCTTGTTTGTGTTGTCTATATTATTTGTATTGTCTGTATTATCTATATTATCTGTATTATTTATATAGTCTGTATTATCTATAGTTATATTATTTGTGTTGTTTGTGTTATTTATATTATCTATATTGCCTATAGCTATATTATTATTCTCCTTTAATTGCTTCTAAATGTATATTATAGTATACTATTGCTCTTTATATTGCTTCTATGCATTTAGCTTTATAATCCCTTTAAATGGCTTATTAGGCGTGATATATATCTCCTTCTGCTCGATCTTAAATAACTTGGCTATATTGGGACTATAATGATTAGCGGCTATATATGCATTATCTAATATAGATTCGAAAATTGCTTATATCTTCTGCAATACTAGCTTATTATTGCTAATAGGCTATAATACCTCCTCTTGCAATTATACCTTATTGACCTTAGCTAAATGCTGGGCCTATTTATATTGCTTTAACTATCTTTACGCCTCTTACTTATTATTAATATTTTAGATCTAGGCCTTAGCCTCGCTCTTAAATGCCTTCTTATCCTTGCATTAAATATATTATAAAAACTCAGCTATATGCATGACCTCTCCCTGGCTATTACCTCTATTACCTCTTTAGCTATTACTTAATAGTACGCTCTAGCTAACCTTAAATTAATATTTACTATAATTCTATCTAGAAATCTACTAGTAATATACCCTGCTTCTCTATGGAATTAGCTATTGCTCCTAATAGGCTTTTTGCTTTATATTGCTGCCCTTTTTCTAATTATTAACCTAATTATAGTTCTATTAGTAATACTTCTATATCTGCTATTTATCTTAAATAATATATAAGTATATATAGTAATCTAGCCCGTCCTATCTTGGCGCCTTAATATGCAGGATTAGGTTAATATTAGGCAATAGTAATAGCTATTATTGCAACCCGGCCTGGTCTATAATAATATTAGGTATGCTTTCTATTGCCTGGGTAATTGCTTAGGCCTATTAATAGTTAATGTCTTTATGCTACTTCTTTATATGCATTGCAATTTTATTTATTATTAATCTGGTCTTATACTTACAGTAAATAATAAATAGATATTTAGGCAAATAAATAAATAGCTTTATAATAATAGTAATAATAATTAATAGCTACTAATAAAATTTCTATTAATCCCTTTTCTAAATCTTTTATTATTATGCAATACTATATTACTTTTATTGCATTATTAGGGCAGCATTAAACTTATAGCCCTCCCTAATTACTATTAGTGCTAATTTATCTATTTATTCTATAGCTTTACGGGATAAATAGGCTTAATAGGTTTAGGCCTAAATACTAATTGCCCTTAGCGGTATGCTAACTTAATTAACTTTAGTCCACTTTTAACCTTAATTTAATATTATATTAAAAACTTTAACTTAATTATAATACTATAAATTAGCTTTTTTACTCTTAAAAATTAATAAGCAATATATCTTTAGAGTTATTTTTTATTATATATACTTTTTAAGCATTTTAATATATAAAATCTCTATAAGTTTACCCCTCCTTACTTTTTTATAAGTTTACCCCCTGGTTATTAATAGTGCATTTTGAATTTATATAGTGTTTTCTATGAGGTAAGGGGTAACCTTATAGATGTATTGCTAATAGGCCAGGGCATTATATTAAGCAATATAAAAAGAGGTAGTTAAATATTATATTGCTTAATATATTAATTATTTAAGAGTATTAAAAGTAATTAAAGTAAAGTAATTATATTAAAAGCTAAAGTAATATAGGGGCTTCCTCCTATTTACTAATAATAAATATATTTATATAGAGCATGCCTTATAATAGCTTATAATTAAGTAGAGGTGGCTTATATTATAAGTCAGGATAGCTTATAGTAAGTTAGCTTTAGTATAAGAGTAAGTCGATATTTAATTAGATGTAATTTATAGGGAGGGTATTCCTAGCATATAACTCTATAGCTATTATTATGGCTCGTAATATAATATCCCCCCTCTACTAATCTTATCCTTAAGGCTATATTTATAACCTTATATATTTTATTAATAATTAGTTAATTTAATTCCTTTAAACCCTTCTTTTTCTATTTACTAATATAATATTAGAATCTAAGGCTACTTATAATTAAAAAGTGTAAGCAATTCTTATTAAGTAGACTAGTTTTATTATTATGCTATATAATTACTATCGCTCTAGGCAGCTAAAATATTAATCTAAAGAGGGCTATAAGCATTATACTTAATGCATATATTATAGGCATAAATATAATAGGAAAGGCATTACCCTTCTTAATAGTTCTATTCTTTTAATTCTTTTTTCTTTATTAGGCAGGTATTAATATACTATAGCTAATAAATTTACTTCTAAGAAGCATTATCTAAAAGAGGTAAAAGAAATTATTAAATTAGAACTTCTTAATTTATAGCATTAAATTAATAAGTATCTGGCCTAGTTAATGCGACTTTATTATTAAAAGCATCTTTTGCAGGAAAGGGGAGAGGAGATATTTTATTAAAATATAAAATTATTAAATAAGCTGAAAGTCCTAGAGAATGTGGAGTCTTTTGCTATAATTAAGGCTTAAATAGCTAGTATAATAGATATTATTAATTAGGGTAGTATTAATCTTAAAGATTTTATCCTTCCTTCTATTTTTATTAATAGAAATCCTTTAGGAGGCACTATATATAGGTAAGGTGCTTTAATAGTTCTTATATATTTTTATTATTTCTATAGCCTTTCCACTTAATTAAGTATTTAATAGAGCTATCTTCTTTTTTTATATTAAGGATTTTTTTTACTTTATATTCCTTAAGGGCTTCCACTTCTATATTCTAGTTTTTATTAGTTTTAACTATAATAGTATTTTTTATTAATTTAAATAAGGAAATATAAAAAATTAAATAGATCCTAATTTTTAGGAGTAGGTCTAGTTTATAGTTATTTTCTGAGATTTTTTTAAGGATTTTATAGGGGCTAATATACTTAAAATCGAGCTTCTTATTAAGTCGCTTTATATTAATATTCTTTATTGCAAGGAGTACTATATCTCCCTTTAAGAAGGTTAATCCCTTTAACCTTTTCTGGTTATAGTATTATTTATATTAATTCTATATAAAAGAAAGTTTAATATATAGCTCTTTATATAAATTCTTAAGCTAATTTAATATAAATATAATTACTAATATAATAGGTCTATTCTATAATTCTCTATAGGCATTAAGAGTAAATCTAAAATTTATATAGTTAGGTATGATTTTTATGCTTTTATTAATTGCAGTATTATAGGCTAACTATATAATAAGTAGCTTCTTAATTTAATTATCCTAAAGATAATTAATATAGCAGCAAAAGTAGGTTTTAATAACCTAATTTATTCGCTCTATCTATTTATTAACCTAAGGTCTCTATATAGTACTTAATTTATAATTTAGTCTGATCCTTATTATAAGGTATTATTAGAATTTTAAGAAAAAGGGTAGTCCTCTATTTAAGATAATCTTAAATAGTAATCTATATATATTAATAATATTTTATAGGAAGATATAGGAAAATTCTTCTATATTAATCGCTTCCTAATATAGAATAAAATAGGAAAATTTAATAAGTCTATTAATAATAACTAGAATGCTATTATAGGCCATATTTATAATAAGGTCTAATAATAAGGATAGTTTTATAATAAAGTCTATAGTAATTAAGTCTTATAGTCATTCTAAGACCGATTAGGGTTAAAGATATCTATATAGCTTATAGCGTTATGCTTTAGTTTTTTTGCAAATAAGGCATTATTTAAGAATCCTCCTAACTATTTACTTAATTCTAGGAAAGGTAAATATTATTTTAATTTATTTAAGGGTTTTATTAATTCCTTAATATTTATAGAGTAAGTATTTATAGATTTTGCATATAAGCTATTTGCATAGCTCCTCTAGTATATACTATTTATTAATATTCTTAAATTTAGGTTATTTTTAATTATACTTTAGGATTTATTATAATAATAGATTTCCCTATTTTATTATAAAAGTTATTATATTCTATATAATTATAAGGTATTGCTTTAGGTACTTAAGGCACTAATTAATAATATCTTAAATAATCTTATTAATTTTATAAAAGTTATAATTTTATTATATTCTTTATATTATTATTTACTAATTCTTATTATATAGTAGGGAATTATAGATATTAATTGCGATTTATTATTACGCTCTTAGGGGTATATAGATTTAAGGGCCTATTATAAGGTATTTATTCTTTCTTAGGGTTAGATTATTAATTATATAGTCTATTCTAGTCTATTCTTAATAGTATTGCTTAATAAGTTTAAGATATTAGGGGTTTAATAGCAATTTCTAGGTAATAGTAATATATTTCTATTTAAAGTATCCTTTAAGAGTAAGGTATAAGAGTTATTCTTTAATCTTTATCTTCTTAATATTAAAATTAATTCTTTAATTAATAGTATTAGCTTATCTATTCTTAGAGCCTTTCTTATATTTAATAATATAATTAAATTTAAAAAGGTATTTAATATATTTAAATTATTATTTATTTAATTCTTAGGTTATAATAAAGTATAAGATATTCTTATAATCTATATAGACTATAACCTAATAATAGCTTCTTAAGAGATAATATTAAAATTCCTTAAAAATATTAATAATAATTAGGAACTCTTTATTATAGATTAAGTAATTAAGTTCTACTTTATATATTTTATAGGAGTAGAATGCAATAGGGTATAAAAATCCTTTATTATTATATTATCTAATCTAGGCACTAAAGGTAAAGTTTAAGGCATTTATTTTAAATTTAATAGGTTATTTAGGGTTAAATATTTTAAGTATTAGTTTATTAAGGATAAGATCCTTAATATATTTAAAAGCTTTCTGGATATTAAATAGCTAAAGAAATTTTTAGTCTTTATATATAAGTTCTAAGAGTAATATAGCGATCTTATTAAAGTTCTTAAGAAATTATTAATAGTAATTAGTAAATCTAAAAAATGCTTATATTTTCTTAATAGTAATTAATATTAGTTAGTTCTTAATTACTTAAATTTTCTTTAGGTTTATTCTAATCTTATTATAGGAGATAATATATCCTATAAATTCCACTTTTAAGATATAAAAATAACTTTTCTTAGGTTTAATTAGTAGGTTTATATTTTAAAGGGCTTGCAATATTATATAGATATATTCTATATATTCTTATTCTATTTTAAAGAAGATAAAAATATTATTAAGGTAGTATACTATAAATACATTAAGGTGCTCGTATAGTATATTATTAATTATCTATTAAAATATAGCTAGCGCATTAGTAAGTCTAAAGGGTATAATAAGGTATTCGAAAAGTCCATATTTCGTTCTGAAGGCAATTATCCATTTATGTCCTTCCTTAATGCGGATTAAGTTATAAGCTCCTTTTAGATCGAGCGCGGTGAAGTGCTTTATCCCGTGGAGTCGGTCCTTCAGTTCGCTGATCAAAGGTAGTGGCGTCTGTTTCCTGAGTGTCTCTGGTTTCCTCTGGGAAGACATGCCAATATTAGACATTCAGTCCTAGTGTCATGGCTCGGTCGTAGTCTCTAGTCGTCAGGAATGGTGCCCTATCGTTAGCCCTAAATGTTGCTTGTTGTCTTTTGATTAGGTTGACCAGTTCTTTATCCGCAGGGCTGAGGTTTACTATTTCCTGTGCAGTAATGCGTTCTTATTAGTAAGCGTCTATAGTGTTGTTCCGCTATTATCTAGTTTCTTATTAAATATTGCTAGGTGCTTTATTGCTTAAGATAGAATTAAATTCCTATCTATTATTAAATTATATAATTATAGTAAGTATCTTATTGCCTATTTTTAGGGTTATAGAGAGTCCTTTAGGGATAGATCTTTAGGTAAGGTATTTAGTAGTATCCTTTCGGATAGCTTATTAGGCATAGATCTATTAGAATATAAAGTAGTTATTTAATTAAGCTTTATTATAATCTTTATAGAGCGCTTAGCTATTAAACTAGATTAATCCTTTAGGGGTTCCTATTTTATTATATCCTTATTATATTATTGCAATTATGCATTTATTATTACCTTAAGGCTTATTAGAATAGTAGCTATTATCCTTACTATCTTTATGCATAAAGCAGGCATTATTATAGTAAATTATCTAATAAAGTAATTTATATTTAATTTTATTTTTTATTAATTTAACTATTAATTAAGGTTCTCTCTATCTGCATATAATAGCTTTAAGGGCTTATTTAGTAAGTATAGGTTTAAACTTTCTATTAGTTTTATTAGGGTCTTAGTATTTATATTTAGTATGCTCTTTCTTATTGCAGTCCTAATAAATAACCTATAAGAAATCTCATTAAATCGCTCTAATTTCTATTAGATTTATATATATCCCTATAGAAATATTGCTATTTTATTATTCTCAGTTCTTTCCCTTGCCTCCTTAGTATTAGTTCGGGTAATAGGGATTATAGGGGGTATTGTATTTAATTCGGCATTCTTGGGATTTCTCTTTCTTATATTTATACTATTATTTATTAATCTTAATGGCTATAATAATATATTTAGTAAGGGTATTAAGTTATTTAGCTTTAAAGATCTTATTTTTAATTTCTTCTTTTAGTCCTTTATAGAAGATCTTAATAAGTATATTATTATCCTATTTAAGTTTAACTATAATTTAATAAAAGGCAATAATATAGATAGTAATAGATCTAATTTATTTAATCTTATAGATATTAATAATTATATATTATTTCTTATTAATTATTCTAAATATATTTTTAAGTGCAATTTTAAAGTTATTCTATTTTGAAAAAATATTAATAGTCTTTTAGTCCTATATAATTTTATTATTATATTTAAAGTAGTCCCTTATAATAGGTTTAAACTATATAGCTATAATGCCTTCTATATAATTATAGGCATATATAACCCTTCCTTTAGCTAAAGTAAGTTTATATAAGAACTATTAGAAGTATATTCTAAGATATATAATAAAAGGCACTATATCTTTAGAATTTCTATTAAATAGTTCTAATTAAGGGGGCTTAATTGCTTTACTGGGGTTATATCCTATCTTATAAGCTTAAATAGGGTTATAGGCCTATAGCTAAGCATACAGCTCTTAGACTATTACTTGCAATTATTAGACTTTAGTAATAACCTCTATATTAATTAGGGGAATATTATATGCAGGAGGTGTATTATTTAATGCAGAGCTTAGGGTATTAGTAGGTTAGGTTCTAAATATACCTATAATAGCATAATATTACTTAGGGTTAATATAATAACCTTCTAAATAAGAGCTTTTAATATATAATAGTCTGGGTCAGTTCCTAATATCTAGCGCAAAGGATTAAAGGATCGTTCTATAGTATTATTAGTAGAGAGGCTAGGGCATTATGCTAAGTAATATAGAAAGAGGTAGTTAAATATTATATTATTTAATATATTAATTACTTAAGAGTATTAAAGATAATTAAGGTAAAGTAATTATATTAAAAGCTAAAGTAATATAAGGGCTTCCTCCTATTTATTAATAATAAATATATTTATATAGAGTATGCCTTATAATAGCTTATAATTAAGTAGAGGTAGCTTATATTATAAGTCGGGATGGCTTATAATAAGTTGGCTTTAGTATAGAAGTGAGTTAATATTTAATTAGATGTAATTTATGGGGAGGGTGTTCTTAGCACGTGACTCTACAGCTGTCGTCACGGCTCGTGACAGTAAATATCTAGAAGGAGATTAAATAGGATTTAAGTAATAATCCTTAAGAATTAAATAATAAAATTAATAGCTCCTTATAGTAAGGTATATATTTATAGGAGTTTAATAGGCATTTAGAAAGTTATTAAGTCCTTACTTTTCTTATTTAATAGTATTTAATTATATTTAGAAAAGAAATTAAAAAGTAAAAATATTTTATATATTATTATATTTATTAAGAATTTATTTACACTTAAGGGCATAAAGCTATTATATATTATATACTTATTAATATAAATAGTTAAATTAATTAAATAAATCTTACTATCCTTTTTAGCAATTAATATAAATAGATTTTAATAAGCTCTATAGCTCTCCTTAAGTATCCCTCTTTTTATATAAACCTTTAGAAGCTTTATTACTTTCTGCTTAAGGCTAAATAAAATAGGAATAGTCCCTAATTATTAAGCTAAATAAGAGATAACTTTTAGGACTTATAATAATATAATAATAAGGTTAAATTGCCTACATTTATTAAAATCTTAAACTAAGGTAGCTTCTTAATTTTAAAGGATTTAAAAGTAAATATCTTATTTCTTAAGGTTAAGGTTCTCCTTTATCTAATTAAATAATTCCTTATATTAATTAAGTATAAATTATATTCTTTCTTTTATTACTAAGAATTTTAAGGTAATAATATTATTATATAGTACATTTTATTTTAGCTTTCCCTTTATATTCTTCCACTTTTTCTCCCTCTAATAAGGGTCTCCTTTTAGTATAGAACTATCTAAGGGTTAATTATTAATAGGGTAAATCTTAATGCCCTTCTGCTTAAAGAGAGTATTTACACTTATATAGGGAGCAATATAAAAATAATAATTCTCTTCTTTCTTTTTCTTCTTCTTCCTCTTCCTCCTTAATTTAATATCCTATTTTATTTTCTTAAATTTAATATAAATTACTATTATACTCTTTATCTATTCCTTTTATAATTCCCTAATAATTAATTAAATAATAGATTCTAAATCCCTTTAAAATAAATATTAAACTAATCCTAAATTATTATCTCCTTTTAAGGGGAAATTGCTTAATAAGTCCCTTAGAAGGAGGCTTATAATCTATATCTAGATATTATCTTTATGCTTTTTTAAGCCTAAGACTTTCTATTTAATTAACCCTAAACCTAGAATTATAAGGTAAATATTATTTAAATTTATTCTAATTATTATTTAATTAGAGATAATAAAATAATTAAATAAAAGCTTAATAGCTTAAATAAAAAATATACTTAGAATAAATAGGACTATAACTATCTCTAAAGGGGCAATAAATATTTAGATTAGAATATAAATATTATTAAAATATAAAATAATATTATAAAATCTAATTATTTTAATCTTTTCTTTAGAATAAAATATAATAAAAATTTAATAAAAAGTAATTACTAAATAGCATTTTTCTATTAAATTATTTATAATTAGATTGCTCTTTAATTTAAAATTAATAAGGGCCTTAATTATTCCTTTATTATAATACTAAAAGTAAACTGCTACTTTTAAAGTATTTTATATATATATTAGGACTTAAGACTTATTAATAAATAAAATAAAATATATAATAATCTTTAATTAATTAAATAATTCCTAAAGAAATATAAATTATAAGTAAATAATAAAATTAATAATATTCTATTATTTATTCCTATTAATATAAAAATACTATTTAAATAGTAAATTACTAAATATTAATAAAATATTAATATTATTTAAATCTTTAGGAAATATTATATAATTAATATTATATTCCTTTATTATTAAATTATAATAGGATATAATATTAAGAATCTCCTTAATAATTATAAAGTAAATAGCTAAAATGCACTATTACTTCCTAAATTCTATTTTAATAATTAGCTTTTCCTATTTAATATATTTAATATTATTAATACTTATTATAATAATATTAAAATCCTTTATTATAAATTTAGTAATTTTAAATATTAATAGGAAAGCATTATATATTAATATTAAGATCTTTTTATTATAAATCTTATTTAAGACCTTTTAGCTAGCTTTATTATAAGCTAAATTATTAATATAGAGGTTCCTAAATTACAATACTCTCTTAATTTCCTTTTAATTAGCTACTTTATATTAATTTATAATATAAGGGATAGGAAGGGTACTATCTTTTATAGTAATTATCCTTATTATTATTTTAATTAGGAAGAATTAGACTTAAAGTTTATTATTTTTTAAATTAAATATATTATAAATAAAAATAGGGTTTATTTTTAATAGGACTTCTATTTATTTAATAAAATTTAACTTTAATAGAGGTCCTATAAATTTAATAGCTATACTAAATATATTAATTAAATAATTACTTATAGGATTTAAAATATATTAGGTAAATTAATTAAAGTATTCTTATTTAAATAGAGTTAAACCCTATTTATATTCTAATTAAATAGAGCTTTTAATATTATTAATTTAAGCTTAATACTTTAAATTAGGCAAAAGATCTAGCTAATAAATTAAAAATCTTCTAATATATAATTAGAGGGCTAGGGAGGTATAATATATAATTAAGCATAAAAGAACTAAAGATTTGCATTTAATGCTTATAAAATAAGCACCTGCAGAAGAGTTATACTTAATATATCCTTTCTAATAATTATTATTATATAGCTTATATTAATTAGGGAAGTAGTTAATATTCTAATAGTATTAATATAGTCTCTTTATATTAGACTAATATAGGTTTTAGGTTTAAATAGTATAAACCTTTATAATAGGTTTATTATCTAAGTAATTAAATAGATTTAAAATTAAATATAAATTCTTTATATCCTTAAGGCCTTAAGTATAGAGTTTCTATTTCTTCTCTTAAGCTATTATTTATTCCCTCTTATTTCTATAATTAATAATTAAAATAAATTAGATTTTAAGGTTATTTATTTTAGCTATTAATAGATTAATAGCTTCCTTTATAGGGTTAATAGGTTTTATAAGCTAGGGCAATATTAGGCCCTAAGGTGGGAATTATAATATAAAAGGAGGTCCTAAGATTATATTATAGTATCTTAGCTATTAGTACTAGTTCTAAAGAGGGGCTAAATAGTCTTTAGGGTTATTAATATATAGTTCTATTATAGATCCTTAGCATTAAATAGCTAGCTTAATCTTAATATAATTTAAGACTAGCTTAAAAAGCTCCTTATATAGCTTCTAGCCTAATTAATTAGGGATTATATAGTGCTAATAATAAAATATAGTAATAATAGAATTTAGAATTATTTTATAAAAAGCTTGCTTAGCCTTATAATTACTATTTATTTTCTTAATAGTCTAAAAAATAAAATAATAATATTATAATATTTATATTTAAAATACTTTAAGGTTATTACTTAATAGGCTATATTAATTTATTCTATTTAATTTAAATATAGCTAATTCTAATTAATTAAAATTATTATTCTTAAAAGCAGCCCTTAAGTACTTTTTAGCTTTATTCTAAATATAATTTTTAAATATATATTTTATATATTCTTTAATATATAGCTTAAAATAATATAATTAAAAATACTTAAGCTACTTAATTTTATTATATTTTTAATTTTTAGTAATAAATTTAAATTAAATAAGGTAATTTATAATATTTTAGCTATTAAATTAAACTAAAAGGATATTAAGGTATTAAATAGCTTTAGCACTAAAAGCATTCTTAATTACTATTATAAGTTTATTAATAATAATCTTATTAAATATAATTTAAATAGGGGGTATTATTATATTAAGGCCTATTTAGGAGCTTTTTAAAGATTTAAAGGCTATATTTAAATAATTATAAGCTAGGCTTAAAATAATAATAGATTATAATATAGGAGTAGGATATATAGGTGCCTTTAGGGTTATAGGGCAAGAGGAGGGTCTAATAAATACTTTTCTAATTTATTTAAATATTAACTATTAAAGCCTAAATATTAATTAATAGCCTTAATTATAATTAATTAGATAATTATTAAATTATTTTTCTATAAAGGGTTAGGCTAAATATTATAAAGGCATTAACCCTAAAGGTAGTTTCTTAAGGATACTTTTAGGCTAAAGGCCTAAATCCTTAGGATTAAGTAATATAATAGTTATAGTGCTCTTAAGTAGTATACTTAAGTCCTTAATCTTTATTACTATAAGGGATAATATACTTTTAAGCTCTATATTTAAGTCCTTAATTCTAATTAAATTAAAGGATTGCTCTAATTATTTATAAATAAATAAGGATCTTAAGATTAGATTTAATAATTAATTAAATAGAATTTTTAATATAATTTAGATTATAAATTAAAATAATATAATAAATAGTTTAAATATTAATAAAGGGTTATTACTATATTAATTCTTCCTCTTATATATATTAATCTTCTTATTATTATAATTAGCTATTTTTTTAAATATATAAATTATATAAATATTATTTATAAGCTTATTTTAATTATTTCCTTAAAAATACTATAGCTAATTATTATATCTCCTATTTCCTAACTAATTATTACTAATTAGGGGTTTAGGGCTAAAGTATCTGCCCACTTAAGGGTAAGGTTTAAAGCTAATAATTTAGCTATTTTAGCTAGTATTAATACTTCTAGACAATTTATAAGGATAGTAACTAACTAATTAATTATTAAGGGGGTTTTTAGCGCAATAAGCATTAATTTAGACCTTTAGTCTTTTAATAATAATTACTATTTATTATAATTTATAAAATAGAATTAAATCCTTTATTATTAATAATATTATTATAAATAAACCTAAAATAATATTAAATTAAATAATTTTTAATAAATTAAAATTAAATTTTATTTATTTTTACTAATTATTTAATTAATTAAATTTAATAATTAATATTATATTAATTAGAGGTTATTAGGTAAAAGTAAGAGTTTTTTAGGGTCTTTAAGGTTATTTATAGGATAACCTCTATAATTATCTTTATTACTCTTACTTCTTATTCTCTCTCTATATTTAGGTTTTCTAATAATAGCTTAGAAATATTATTACCTTTTTAATTAATTAATTTTAATTATAAAGGCAGCTTATTTCCTTAATATAATCTCTAAATTTAATAAGGAAAATAATATAATTATATAATATTATAATCTATAAGATAATATATAGGGTAGGTAGTAAAAGGAAGGAGTAAGACTAAAGGAAAAGAGGGTTTTTTGCAGGAAAATGCTAAAATAAATGCAATTAGGGCTTGCAGCTAATAGAAATAAAATAGAACTAAATAATTAATTAATAAAAAATAATAATAATACTTTAAATAAGATAAATAAACTTTAATTCTTTAGGGGGAAAATGCATACTAAAGAAGTCCTCCTCCTAATAGGGAAATCCTTCCCCTTTATACTAAAGCTAGCTAACTGCAGCTAGGCGCATAGACCAGCTAAAAATCCATTAGCTAATAAAAATCCTCTAGGCCCTATAACTATTTATTTCCGCTAATTATCATTTTCCACTGCTATACTATAAATATTAATCTAAAGAGCTGCAATATTAAATAGTAATAAGTCTAGCTAAAAGGTAATTAAGATAAATAGTATATATTAAATATTAACTCTTTAGGACTTAAAAGTTATAATATTATTATTAGGGTATTAATAAAACTAAAAATAAATATCTTTATTTCTATTAGTTATAAATTTAAAGGTTTCTATAATTTATTATTATTTATCTTTATACTAAAGTGCTATATATATACTACTAAGGCCTTAATAAAAGGAATTAACTATTTTACAAGTAAATAGCACTATAATAAGAGAAAGGTAAAGGTAGGTTAATATAATAATTAGTATAGAAAACAATGCCTTTTAAATAAATTAAATAATAAGTAATTTATATTTAGATATTTATTAGGTCTTAAAAATAGTAGATTTAAGCGCTTAAGTAAATTGCTAATATCTTATAATAGTGTTCTTTATTTATACTCTAGAGAGAAGCTTAATTTTACTTTAGCTAATTAATTGCTTGCTATTAGATTCCTTGCTTTTGCGGTTATTTATATAATTTGCTTTATAGTATAGTTAGCGTCCTGGATTTTATTTTGTCTTTTATTTAAGCGAGTAATATACTATTATCTTATATTAGTGCTGACTGAGATGAATTAGAGACCTTATTACTCCTCTACGCGCTAGTGTGATTATGCTAGTTGCTAACTAGATGTATAGTCGCGCTGAAGGAGCTAATTGATGGAATTGTTAATTGACCCTAAGTAATATGCTTTTATAGAGTTTATTATAAGTGCCTAAAATCCTTATTAATACTGCATAAAGGGTAGAGCTAAGCTGGCTTATATAAATTAGTAATAATATTAAGCTGCTTCCTGCTACTATAATTACTATATTTAGTCTTTAGTTCTAACCCCTAATCTGGAATTAGTATATAATAATAGTTATTTGCGGGTTAGTAGTGTAGGGCACTTTAGATATTTAAATCCTAGTAGTATTATCTTTATTATAATAATTAAGACTAATGTTAATAACTGTAAGCTATATATCTTAAGAAGCTTATTAGCTCTTTGCCCTAAGCTTAATGCCAGTAGGAAGTATCTAGTTATTCTCTAAATCTATTTTAAGAAGCTTATAGAGGTTGTTCGATAGAGGTCTAAATTAAATCTCTTAGGGTTCTTAGGCTTAGATAATATTAAATAGAGGATAAGAATGCTATATTTAAGCTAATATTAGGTTTTTAATTGCTCTTATCTTTTATTTATAATATTATTAAGTCTAGGGTAATAGACTATTTAGAATAATGCTATTTTGCTAACTAATAAGATGTCTTAAATGCCTTATTAGTTAGTAACCTCTATTGTCCTGTAGAGTAATAAGGCTTAGTCTTCCGCTTCTATATTAATCTTTCTACCCTCCTATTTAAATACCTAATTTAAACCCTTTATTAAGATATCCTGAAAAGTCCTCTTAGCCCGATATAGGTTTTCAGTGTAATCATTATTAAGGAGGCTATGGAGCGCTATCTATTATTTATCTTAAAGCTCCTTTTACTCCCTTTTAGAGATATAAAAGGGTTTCTTTAAATTAAAAAGAAAAAATAGTAATAGCCTATTATAAGGACTATAAATTAAATTCTATACCCTTTTATTCTCTAAATAGGCTTTTAGTTAATTACTATCTATCTCTAGCTGCTAAGTAAACTCTTTAGTAATCTCTTTATTGCATTATATTTAAAAGCGCTCTTTTATTTTCTAATTAACTTCTTAAGCAATATAAGCTTAAGCATAATAGAGTTTAAACTTATTAAGTAATAACCTCTTAGCAGTAGCCTTTAAATGTCTGCTATACTATAGTAAAATATCTGCTGCATTATCTAAAATGACTATATATATATTGTGATGCCTTTATTTATTTACTAGCTTAATAAATTGCATAACTATTAGTAAATTTCAAACTAAAGCTACTCTTATTAAGATATCTACTTGCAGCTTAGATAGATCTAACTGGCCGATCTAGGGAATATAGCATAAAGGGTCTTTCTCTTTAATAAACCCCTCTTATTTATTTAGCCTTCTTCTAATAGCTATGTAATTATATATTGCCCTTATAGTGTTAGGTTCTACATGCCTTTTACATAGCCTCTTAAATACTAGCTTTTAGCGAGGAATTAATAATTTAGGCAGTAAGACACGCATAGTATTATACTTAGCATAAATAAGAGATATACTATTCTAAATGTAATAGATTACCTTATTAAGTTGAATTTTTTCTTTAAGGTAGGAGTAATTAATTAATTAAGTGGTAGAGGGTCTATAATTAATAATCTGATATTGCTATTCTAGTTTAGTAGTAATAGCTTTTCTAGGTTTAGAGATTATAATTATAAAGTTAATGCCCTCTCTCTTAAGCATTAAGGGAGTAATTAATAGGCATTAATAACTAACTTCCTAAATGCATTTATTATACTTTTATTTTATTTAAATGAAATTATTAAACTTATTAATATAATACTTCTTAATAATAGTCTATAATTTATAATTGAAATAAGGTTAATTAAATAAATAAAGGCTATAATATTTTGGGCTTATATTAGTTAAATCCTTTTAGGTTATATCTTTATAATAAAAATGGTTTATAAAACTGCTAGGGCTAATATAGTAGTATTTAGAATATAGGTCTTTAAGGTCTGGGTTTTCTAAGATATTAGGCCTTAAGTTAAGTAAGTTATTAAAGTGGATATTTTATAAGTGCTTAGTATAGTATGGAATGGCATTACTTAGTAAGTTATTAATAAATTGCTTAATAATATCCTTAGCCTTCTTAATAGTTAGCTCTTTAATTTCCTTAAAGAAACTTAATTAATTAAATTTAAATTTATAATCTAAAATATAGATATTTGCATATTCCGAGCCTTTTAGGCTGGCCTTATATATAATGCTTATATATTAGCAGTTATTATTATTTATATTAAGCTTATTTTAAATTTTAGCAAGATTAATATAGGGTTAAGGAACTGAGATTTTATTAGTGAAGTTAGGGTAGGACATAATTTTGTTAAGTGCTAAAACAAGTCCTTCTCCCATATTAGCAAATGTAAGCATAAATTTTAGTAGTGAGCCTACAGTATTTAAGGCTGGCAATATAGTATTTAGGGTTATAGCATTAGTAATACCCATTATGTTATTAGTGCCTGATAGTATAGTGTCTATATCTTCTTCTTAGGATGTTGCGCGAGCCTGAACTTAGTTATTATTGCGCTTTGCTTTAAGGCTGAGAGTATTATCTCTATTATGCTCTTACATGTCTATTAATCTATTTGCGCTATAACTGGCATTTTAGGGCAGTATTAAGTTTAAGGCAATTAGGTCTAGCAATATTAATACTATGCTTATGCTATTAATTGCGCTATCTATAGGGTTATGGCTATTTAAGTCTAATGCGATTAGGTCTAGTAATATTAATGCTATGCTTATGCTATTAAGTTAATTGCCTATATAATTGTAACTATTTAAGTTTAAGGTGGTTAGGAGCTATGCTAATTAGGTAATTATAAGGGCAAGGCTATTATTACCTTTGCCCTTAGCTAAGTAAACTTATAATAATTATACTATAGTATTCTCTTTAAGATTAGCTATAATAATATCCTTAGGTATTAAACTTTCTATAAGGTATTTGCTATATATTATGGGTTTAGCGCTAGAATTTTAAATATAAGCTGCTATAGCCTATATATTAGATTAAATTGCCTGCATTTCTTTTCTAATTGCATTAAGAAGGCTTATAAGATCTTTAGCCCATACTGGCGCTTCATTCTGATCTTAGGGTTAAATAGTAGATTATATAAGTTATTTCTTAGTATTAATTTTAATATTAAGGAATGTCTTTATTGTTAAAAGCTTTGCTTGCAATTAATTAGCCTTTGCAAATAGTAGGTTGATTTTTAGGTAAGGATAGTTAAGTTTAAATATAATATTATTAAGAAATTAAGTAGTGGAGTTGCATTGCTGTGATGGGAATTACTTAGCTATTTATATAAGTATAGTGGGTAACTGTAAGCCCCCCCCCCTACCTTTCCGCGAGAGCTGGGGTTAAGCTGTTTAAGCTTAGTTAATAATAGGGTTCCTTAGCTATATGCCTGAGCATTAATAATAGCGCAGACATTAGGAGTTTAGAATAGATATGTATCTTTATTAAATTTATAAGCTCTGCTCTTAAAAGTTTTTGCTTATTGCCCCTAGGATCTTACTGCAGTAAGTCTTTCTTCCTATTATAGCTATTTGCGGTTATCTCGAGCTGCATTAAACTCCTATATATTTAGAATTAGCATAAGATCTATCTGTAGTTGCAATCTGAATTTATCTCCAGCTTCTCTAGCTTCTCTTAGGGCCTTTATTAGATTCAGATTAGGCATATATGCCTTAAATTTAGTATCTATTTATAAATTAGTATTTAAATTAGGTAAGAGTAGTATTACTAACCTCCTTTACTGCTTTTAAATTATTATATTTATATATACTTCTAAACTATAGGATTATCCTTATCTAGCTATAAGATATTATTAATAGTTATAGGCTAATTTCTTTCTAAAATGCTTAACAGAATAGCTATTTTTAATTAGAATATTACAAATAAGGTTAAAATCCTTTATATTAATTTGCTATTTCTTGCCTAAATATATATCTTTATATATAATCTCTCAATTAAATAAGACTATTCTATTATAGAAAATATAGTAAAAGCTCTATAGCTTCTCGATCTTATGGTCCTGGATGTAATAAATTAGCCTATTTTCTGATTGTGCGATATATAGATACTGAGGGCAACTAAGAGCATTTTGCAATGCTATGTGTACTGCTTTTGCATTCCTATTAAGTATTTCCCCTATTTATTTTAAGTGGCACCCCGCCTTTTAGAGATTGTGTGCAATTTTTAACTTAATATTGCCCTACTTTACTATCTATATGGTTTTCTGGTTATATTTATTATAATTATAATTAATAGCCTAATAAAACCTTAAAAGTAATATACTACTAAAAATGAGGGGGTAAAGGGAGTATTCTTATACTAGAGAGCATAAGTGTTTTAAAGTAGACTCTTAGAGATAAAAGTGGCAGTACTACTTAATATCTTTAGCTTATTAATTTAATTTATTAGATAGATAGTGCTAAAAATAAGAGTATATTTGGATTTTAAATATCTAATTATAAGCGTTATTTATAGGGGTTTTTAATTAATTAGCTTAATCTAGCCTTATAAGATTATAATCTAAATATAGAATTAAACTCTAAAGTAGTAGGGTATTGCTATAGGTTATATATTTATTCTAGTATTAATCTTATTTTAATCTTAATTTATTGCACTCTTCTTATAATTCCTTAATTTATTGCTTTAAATCTCTCTTAATTTCTTTAATTATAATTATCTTCTTTAGCTAATATTAATGCCTTTTCCTATTTTACTTAGTTTCTTTATAAGTTTATTATATAGCTAATCCTTTATTAATTAGAATTATAGGATTATATAATAGATTAGGCAGTATTAAAAAATATAAGGGTATCTAATTTAATAGGTATTAATTTAGTATATTAGGATAGGTAGGAGGGGCCATATAGGAGTAAGGTAAAGCTTAATATTAAGGCTAAATAAGGCAATAATTATTAATCTAGCCTTTAATTATATCTAGCTAGATTATACATCTATAAATAGATTATGCCTCTAGTTACTTATTAATAATCTTATAATTTAAGAATCTAAGATACTTGCCTAAATCTATCCTCTAAATTCCTAATTGCTCCTCCTACTTAAGAGGATTAAGTAAGCTTATAAGGCGCATTTTTTATAATAAAAAAAAAGCCTTAAGCCTAACAAGCCTTAGCGCGAATAAAATGCAGGAGGTTTTTCGTTCCTTTATAGAGGATAGGACCTTTATATAGGCGGGTTGTTAGGTACCTAATAGAAAACCAGCTGGCCTGGGGCAAGAATTAGCGGAGAGCTAGGGGGGGGGAAGGGAGGTATGGGGCAGAGGGTTAGGGTATGGGAGGTAGGGGGTATAGTACTCTTTGCATTTTAGGTCCAGCCTCCTTAAAAAAGGTACCTTAGGGAGCTAATATCCCTTAAGGTACCTTATATTTTAAAATACCTCTTTATTCTATTAGTGCAGCACGCTAAATGCCATATTTATTAGAGCTAGTCACTTCTTAGCAAGTAAAGTCTGCACTAGCAGTAACTGCATTATATCTTTATTATTAACTAACTTATATCTCTTTATACTTTTCTATCTTCTCTAACCCCCCCCCAT